>MU227846.1:3267111-3293733 GCA_018584345.1 Thuja plicata
TGATGGGGCCTCTAAAGGTAACCCGGGTGTATCTAGTGGTGGGGGTATCATCAGAGATAGATTTGGTAACTATTTAGGTGCTATATCAATCCCCTTGGGAATTTAGTCTAATCATAGAGTAGAGGCCTTGACTACCCTCAACACCATCCTGCTGGTGGAAGAATTGGGATTCAAAAGAGTCTGGCTTGAAGTTGACTCTTTAAATATTATAAATAATATTAAAGATATCAATATCTTTTCTTGGACTATCGAGCATATCATTCTCAAAATTAAAACTATAGTTCAATCCTTTGAGGTGTTCCAGATATCTCATAATTATCGGGAGACCAATCAGGTTGCTGATTGTCTTGCCAATATTGGAGTCAAAAGTGAGGGGATTCAAAAATGGAAAGGTAACACTATGAGTCATGATGTGGTCACCTCATTTATTAATTATGATAAAATCAGGCAAAAAGAAGGAGTCATTAAAAGGGTTTTTAATGATATCAATTAACTCATCTCATATTGGGGGGAGGTGGAATGACGTCTAAAATAATGCGAAGTACATATCCAAGATGTGGAATTATACTCTAATTATGAAAGCCCAAATTTTAATGTGTGCCACTATCATCATTATTATCTTTGGCCAGTTCACGCATGTGAGGAGGATTGCGAATCAGTTTAATAGCCTTATTTTTCCAAAGAACAACGAAAATCATAATGCCTCCCAGTCTGTGAAAAAAGAGCAGGTGAAGTATTTGGCCATGGGTGGTGATCTCAGAAGGGAAGAGCCCGCGAAATGCAAGTGGAAGCAGGATAAGGAAGTGTGGAGAATCTTGAGGAAAGGCCATGTTCATCAATATCTTCAGAGACTCCATGGTTTTGACACAGATGTATCCAAAGCCTTTGCTGATGGCTAGGATAAGGGCATGGTAAATCTTGCGGGCAAATATTTTAGCCTCAGCCTCGAGGTTCTTTCTGATATTACTGGTCTCCCACTGGATGGCCTAAAGTACTTAAAAGAGGTGAAGGTTGGCACCAGAGCTTATAATAAATTTCCTGTTACAAATGAGGAGAGGACTCTTCTGGTGAAAGGTAAGAAAGACTATGTTGGTATGGATAATATTGATAAAATTTGGGGTTATGTCATCAAAGTTATAATGGAATACTTCACTCTTGAGGGGAGATTCTCTAGGGTCTACAATTATCATTTTGTCCTAGTTAATCACTTCAGACATGATATCCGCATTTCTTTTCCCTATTTTCTCCTCTGTTTGCTTAACCAGAGCATTACTGACTATAGAGTGAAGAACTTCCCTATTCTTCATGTTGGGCTTATTTGCCTAATTGCTGATTATTCTAGAGACCACATTCCCGACCCTATCCCTGCCTAGATTAAAAAAAGGAAGAATGTCAGTTCTCTGTCAAAGAATCCTAAACCTAAGAAAGATTTTTTGCCCTCTGAGCTAACTTCCTCAAAGCCTTTGGAAGGGTCGAAGAATGAAAATAACCCTAGTGTTGTCATTGCCTCTGTTCCTGATAAGAATGTCTTGGAGCCCGTAGCTAGCCCTATCCTCCAGGAACCCGATGGTGTGAAGCTTATTCCCCAGGATACTAAGAATGAGGCTCTCAAGAAAACTCAGATGGATTCTAATGTTGTGCCTAATCCCACTACCCAGACCCCTGAGGTGAAGGATTCGGAGGATCCTGAAATCAATAATGTCAAGGACAACCCTGAGGAAAGTCAAGAAAATCTAAAAATTGGGGAAAAGCTTAACCCTGCTCTGGAGATTATTAATACAGAAGGAAAAGAGAATACAGAGATTGAGGTTGAGGATGTTGTCAATAATGAAAAAGAGCTTGATACTAATATTATTGATAGTAATGGAGACAACTTGAGGGACAATAGCTTTAGGGTTTTGGGAGAGGAAAATTTGGATTCTCATGATTCTCCCAGCTCTGAGAAGGAGAACAAGGAAGAAGATAGTGAGAGAACTCTTCATGGTAGAAAATCCCAATCTCTTCAAAGAGAAATTAGAATGATGGATTCACAGGTCAAAAAAACTATCATCATGACCCCCCTTGAGATTGGTAAAAATAAATCCATCTACAGCTATAATCTGGACAAATGGGTGCAGAGTGATTTGTTTGAGCTTAAGAACAGATGTATCAAATTGGAAAACAAGAAATCTATGATTGAGGATACTATGGCTATCTTTAGAAAGCAGTTTTCTCATAATGCTAATGCCTGTGTGTTTGAGTATGATTCAGATATTGATGAAAAAATTAAAAAAGCAGTCGAGTTAGCTATGATACCTATCCAGAAGAAGACAAGCGGGAATGGGGAAATGTTAAAACATCTGCATAGTCTGGTGAACACAGGTATGAAGTCTACTCTAGATAACATGAATACTCTGAGTAAAATACTGGAAGGAAACAAAGATACCATTGACCTCACTGATCCTACCCAGCAGATGGGACCTGGTACTCGTACTAGGTCAAAGAAGCAGAAGGTTGATGATCAGGATATTCAGAGGTTGAAAGACAATGTGAAGAACATGCAGACTCAGTTGGAGGAATCTAAGAGCTTCTTCAAGACTTTGTCTTGAACTCGGTGCTGGTGGCTTTCTTTCTCTATTTTTCTTCCAGCGTCTTTTTTGTTTTTTGCTTTGTAGGTGCTTATTGTTGAATCTGGGAGTTGTCCCTTTGTAGCCTGCTCCTTTCCTTGGGGAAGCTTTTTGTTATTTGGGTTTTCATTCCTATCTCTCTTCTCTTTTTTTAAATGGTTTTTGGGCCCCTTCAAAACCTATTTTTACCGTAATCAAAAACAATCCTTTATATATTGAGATACATCCCAAGGAGTATCAAAAGATTTATCATGAAGATATCATAGTGAAATGCTAGATAAAGTGATAAACTTTTAGTGATAAATCCTCTAACAAGGTCACACTTAACAGTGTATTTCTAACATTTAACATGGTTATCTCTTCATTGAGCTCACTTCAGAAGAGTAAAAATTTTGGGTTACCAGTCCCAAGTGGTTTTTCCCTTAACATGGTTTCCATGTTAAAAATCCATGTGTCAATTTTTTAATGAGTCATTGCTTTAATGTTTTTATTTACACATGTCATGCCCCCAAATCTGGGCATTTAAACCTTAATCTATTGAGCTTATGCTTCCTTTAAACAGGTTATATTAACATTAGGAGATAAATTCTTTCTAGACCTTTTCAAATCTCACAGTATTAAATAAATTAAAATTTTATTCTATATTTAGTAAAAAAACCATAAATTTCATTTTGGACTAACCATAATTTTAAATAAGGGTCCAAATACTAATTTTATTAATAGAAATGAAATACACCGATTTTATAAGTGTCTTCAAAAAAGAAGGTTACAATTTACAAAACCTTTCAAAATTTACAAGGCAGAAACTTGAACAGAAAAAGACTTTGAGGTAGAAACTTCATCCAAGACACCAATACTTTGGGTAAACGTTTAGAATATTTCTCTGAACCTACAAGAAAATTAAGGTTTACCATAGAGGCTCACATCCCAACCTAGGCCTTTGCAAGGCCACCCTTGAGCTAGGGGATCCAAAATTGAACCAGGATACATACACACATAACAACCATGAATATAAAAATAGGAACACAATAAAATACCCAATACCCAAGGATATACATAGGTCTCCAAAATACCTGAAACAAAGGGGCGAAAGAGGACTACCACAAGAGGAGAAAGCTAGTAATACAAAATACATACACTAGGAATAGGCCACACATGGGCTCAATATTCCTAGGTACCAGATATTTAATCTTGTTCCATGGCCACACATGGACTTAGAACAAATTTCTAGCCTTCTCCTCCAAGCCCTATGGTGGCAACTGGAGTAAATTTACCTTTCTTTCACAAAACAATTCATTGCTTCAATACTTCCAATTTTTTTCTTATCAATCCCCACATTCCATTGGGGATTCTTGGTATCATGGGCACCCATATACCCATGTACATCCCTCCACACATGGGAGACTCTACACTACTTGGGTAGATCACTAACTTTCACCCACCAAGATTACCCAACCCTCCCAAGGGTGAATATTCCTTGAAGAACCCCATATACAAACAATTACAAAATAAAATACAATACTCAACACATAAACTCCATGAAAACCCATGAAGCTGAAAACAATAACATAAAATTCATTCATAGATTTCTCAAGATATGTACATATGCAAGCAAGAACTAATCTAAACTATGCTAAATAGGAAACTCACCTCAAATCCAAGATATGGTAAATGCAAGGTGGTTTGTGAAGAGCTTCTCCTTCCATCCTTCCTCCTTCACTCAAGACCTACTACAAAAATGAACCTATCTCTAAAAGTAGAGAGTGGGTGTGTACCCAAAATCCTTCTAAACCCTTCCTTATATAGGCCTTCTTCCTAAAATATGAGGAGTCATAAATAGAGAGAAGACCCTAATCCATCTACTCTTCCCACTTGTTTTCTCCATAAATAGAGTTAAATTATTGCAAGGAAAGAAAGGATGGCTTAACCAAAGTCTTACAAATGTTAAATTTCGCCACTTACCAAAATGGTGAATTTAGGGGAGTCATAAATGAGTTTGAAGACTCTTAATGGGCTGAAAATGACCCCTAACCCCTAAGGTACCAAGTGGGGTAGTTGGTTTTTACCCTAGTGACTCTCTGGGAGCCAAAATGACCCTCCTAAACTCGACCCAAGGTTAACTATCGAAAATCCAACCCTCAAGACTCAATCTAATCCCTCTTGACTCATCCTTATCTTCCTTGACTCAAACTCATCTCAATATTATCTTCCTAAACCTTAGGGTAAGAATTTGGACCATACTATGAAACTCTTGGGTAAAGTTAAACCTATGCTAGTCACATTCACTAGCCATGTTAATACACAAGGTGCACATGTGTCAAGTGACACAAAAATTTCACACGAGCATGACTTAGTACACATTTACTCAATTAAATAAAATACAATCATACACCACACTTTTACAAATAAAAATACAATACAACGAGGTCCATGTCTCTTTTTTTAGATAGGGCCTTAGCATCACAATTTTCACATAGGTCCATTCCTGAATTCTCAATTAGTACCATGGTCAAATTTCTTGCACACTCATTGCACACATCAATAGTTCCAATAAATCAAATAATAAAATAATAGAATACATAATGTAATTTGAACACACATTCACTCACACTTGCATCAAAGATTCTTTAAACTTAAAAATATCTGCATCTATTCCATATATGCAAACATAGTATTAATAAATCTGCATCTTGATTACATCTAAGATCCACATACTTATCCAATATACAAAACCATCAAAACTAAGTCCTATAGGGAAATATTCATCACTTACACAGAGTATCACATAGATTCCTTGATTACATAATCAGGCGTTGTTTTCAAGCAAAGGATTCAACAAATCCATAAAGTAATATATGTGTCCAAATAGTTCAACTATAAAAAAAAATATGTATCGACATGTGAACATATAAATGATAATTAGTTCTAAGCTTATGTCAGACTGGGGTAGGCCTCACAAGACATTACTAAAACATGATCAATTGGTAAACACTAAGTTATTTACTGTATTTCGGTAAATGCTAGAATGATATTCGATAAAGCTTAAGAATAAGGTTTAACAATGAACTCTGAGCAGTAGTTAATTGATAAGATTATTTAAAGGCATACATATTGTAGGACTGAAGATAACTAGAGGCTTATAATTGTGGTACTAAGATTTTGTGGTTAATATTGGATTCATTTTTGAGACCACTGATTCACCCCTTCCCCCTCTCAGTTATTCTAACAGGTTTGAAGATGGACCTTGAGAAGGTTGAAGCAATAATTGATTAGCCAAGATGAGAGAATGTTAGTGAGGAAGCTAAAGAATTTGCAAAACACTTGAATAATTTGCATAACACTTGAAGAATTATCATGAAGAGGTGAGGAAGAATATTAATAAAATGAATATTCAGTACAAGGCCAAGGTAGATCATAAAAGGAGACATAAGCAATTTCATATTGCATTTGAAGTGATGGTTTATTTGATAAAGGAGATATTTCTTGTTGAAACATACAATAAGTTGAAGATGAAGAAATTTGGACCATGCAAAATCCTCAAGAAACATGATTTAGGAAATGATTATGAAGTAGAGTTTCTGAGTGAACTTAATATTTCACTTGTATATAATATTTCAGATTGGATAGAGTATTGGTAATGTAGTGTGGTAGATGAAATAACAGAAGTGTATTGGAATATTCCAACACCTATTTCAACTAAAAAAGAGATAGAGAAGATCTTGGATAGTCATGTGGGTAGAAGCACAAGAAATAATAAATATGAAGGGTAGTTGGTAAAATAGAAGGGACAACGTATTGAAGATTTATAATGGCTATCAAAGGATGAGGTTGACCACCTTGGTTTTCCTATAAAACCCTGAGATATGAATAGGTCACTTCTCAAATTACCTCAGTTGTCCAATGTAGGAGCATCTAGGTTGTAAGAGCAATCTTTCATCACCCAATAATATTGTCTAGTTTTCAATAAGGCTATCTTTGGTCAGGATTACTTTTTTGGAAATTTTACTATTTTTAGTAAGTGGTTCATGTGAGCATAGATTGTTACAATTTATTTCTTGGAGGTTCATTTTTTATATACAAGGGTATGTGTAGGATCATGGTATGCCAAAAAGTGGCAATGTGAAAAGAAGTCCTGATTGGTAGACAAATTGAAAAACAACTATAACTTTCAAATGGTATAACATTTTTTTAAATATACAACATATGTCACATTCTATGCTTCACCTACCACAATAAAAAAATAAAATAAAAAATCAATTTGATGAAGTTTAGACTAAGTTAAGGTGGTTAGACACGAGAGCTTTCATATTTTGGAAAAGTTCTAGAAGAAAAATCATAATTAATTATTTACTTGGAAAAAAATTACACAAAAATATGTGTCACATCTAGACATGAGTTTACTACTTATATATAGAATCTTGTAAAAAAATATTATCATTTGATTGTGTTTAACGTGGTCAGACATACACCTACTTCTTATCTTTTTAGTCCTGGTTGATAGACTGATTGAAAAATAACTATAACTTTGAAATGGTATAACATTTTTGAAATCAAAAACTTGAGTCACATTTTGTGATTTACCTACTATAATAAAAAAAATTAAAAATTTCCAATTTGATGAATTTTAGACTAAGTTAAGGTGGTCAGACACAAGATTTTGTATACTCTGGAAAAGTTGTAGGAGAAAACTCATAATTAATTATTTACTTAGAAAAAAATTGCAAAAAAATATGTGTCACATCTAGACATGAGTCTACTACTTATATCTATAATGTTTTAAAAAAATAATATCATTTTATTGTGTTTAAGGTGGTCAGACATACACCTACTTCTTATCTTTTTCCTTAAATTTTCATACCACCGCAATGAAATTTAAAATTTTACCATATAGAATATTTTTTTTTCAAAAAAGGGCTAGTATCTTAGAAACTAAATTCAATTTCCTATATATTCTCTTCTTACATACTTTTATATATAATATTCATAACTTGTTCAAATTTTTATGTGAACTTGTCTAACCCTGATTTTCTGATTTTCCATTGCCACTTAAGGACCAGTTTGGCATACCATAATCCTACACATACCCACAAGCCCATCAATAAAGTTTCATGGAAAGATCAAGTCTAGTTTTGAAGATAATGCATTTTCTATTTTGGTGGGAAGGTAAAAAACTTTTAGCTTAGTTTTGAAGGCCTTAAAGCCTCGGAAAAGGGTTCAATCTAAGATTGACTGGCACTTTGAATGCTTAATGCATAGAGCGCTTCATGGAATTCCCAAAAATGGATCATGACAGCCAATCAAATCTATTAGCACTATAATAATTTGCAAGAAATTTTCTCTAAATCAAGAAAAACCTGTTATTTCTTTCTTTGTCCCTGAACCCTATTTTTAAATTTCTAGTCGTTGCAAAAAAAAAGTTTTAAACCCTCCTTCTCTGATCTCGTAGTTGCTTAACCAAGACTGAATATTCCTTTCTATCTAGCAACTTGGCACGGGCTTTATCTCTTAATATCTAGACCAGATGGAATATTATCTTTCTATTGTCTTGATCTGATCAAGATTAAATGTGCATCGTTGACCTTGATCCGGTCTTGTGGTTGTCTGGTAATATCGAAAGGAAACGAGAAAGTACAAATATATTCAGAGACTTAATTCAGGCTATAGATCTTGTTATGTCCTTGTTCTCATCGTTTGGTCTGTGCGTAATCTCTAAGAAGACTCAAGGGTTAAGTTTTTATCTCGAAAATTGGAGATATATTTAGTTGCATAATCTCGTAATGTAATCATGGTCAAGCTATGGCTACTTTTCCTATTTGGTTGTTGAATCTCTAAATGCACCTAGGGTTAAGTGAAATCTCACGAGATTAAGAGAGGATCGTAGGATTGGATCGAGATGAGTGGCTAGGGCTTAGTATCACAATGAATTGATGATGTCATGAAATGTCCGAGGATCTACCATAGACCATAGATACTATGTTGATCTTGTGGCTTACACGTAACCTCTTATAGACTCTGGAGTTAACAAATATTCTCGCGACTTGGATTTCCCTTTAGTCGCGCAATCTAAAAATAAAACCAAGGTAATGAAAAGTATGGTCAAGTCAACATAAGTACTTCAAAAATGCCTTTAGTCACGTAATTTCCAAACTTGACCATGGGTAAAGGATCAACTATCTGAGTTTGTGATCTAGCTTTAATCGCGCAATCTCCAGATGACTTGAGTCAAGGTAAAGTTAAGAACTGAGTTGATACAGAAAAGACCTATGTCCTTGTTGCAATATTGATCATGTGGTTCATATTTAATCTCAGAGAAAACCCAGGGTTAAGTGAAATGTTTAGCGACTTTGAGCTTCATTCAATCATTGAATCTTTGGATAGAATATAGTTAAAACCCTGAGTCAAGTTAGTTAGATGTTTGTTTCATGGATATGATTTGTACCCTTGAAAAAGGAGATCTTATGGCTTACGTGTAATCTCCATTCTTAACCGAGTAAAGGTAAATGTTCAAGGACTTAGATATTACATAGTCACGCAATCTCCAAATAAAGTAAGGGTTAAAGGCTATTCAGAGGATAGTTAAAGGAAAAGTACAAATGAAAGGTTGATCAAACAGGAAACATTATCCATTGATAGCGGATATGAAGATTTTTAATCATCAATGCATTGTGCCTTCTTGATAAGTGGATTGCTTAGTTAGCATAGGTAAGAAGTCAACAAGTATTTCTTAGGACCAATGAAAGTTCCATGTGGATGTCAGTGCGGTCACTGTCGCTAATTTATAACTATGATAAAGGTCAGTATTCTTGATTTTAATTGGACGGCTCATGCATCGCCTTAATGAGAAGGTGATCAAGGATTAGTGTTTGAGGCATTGCGCCTAATTGACACCTAACCTCATGAGATCATGGGGATGTAGTAAGGAAAAGGTAAATGGGGGATAATTTTTTAAGGATCTGATGGTAGGCGTAATAACTTAAAGGAAAGTTTCTCAAGATCTATTCTTTGAGGCATTGCACCCGTGCGCCGCGTGGTAGACTAGATCACCAGCCTGGATAATTTGAGGAGGATCAATAGTGGTGTTTTGAAGTTCATAAATATTTTATTATGGCCATCAATTGGAATTTTTGCACCACTTGTAGCCATTAGGGCTAGATATTTGAATATTTAAATTTTTTTCTCAGAGTTTCAAGTGGTGGCACTATTTTCCATGCTGAAGAGGTAGTTAGTGGATTGATTTAATATTCCAGGTCAATTTATTGAAGTGGTATGGTGCTGAGGGGATTTTTTTGATTTAGTATGGATTCATTAATGTTGTGTCATGATTTTTTGGTTTTCTATTCAGTATTGTATACTCTTTGAAACCCTAGTCCACTTCCTATTACTTCTTCATTAATATTTCTAGCCATCTGGCCATACATATTAGGTTGATTTTTCAGCTCTTTTGAAGAAAGATCAAGTCAGTGGAGAATTAAAGGATAATTGAGAATCATATTACAAGAAGGATAGATGTCAATTAGACCTAAATTATAGGGTTCCCTTCTTTTATTTCTATCCCTCTTTTCTCTATTTTAGTGGTTCCTAGTTCCATTTTGTTTTGGTTTCTCTGCAAATGTTCAGAGCAAGTTCTAAGTTTGGTACCTTTGTATATTTTTATGCTCTTCTATGCATATAGGGTGTTATTATATCCTTTCTTTTTCAGGGAAGAAAATCATTTTAATAGCTTTCTTATAAATGAAATTAAGTATTATTGTTTTGTTATCAAGTTGTCTCCATTATGTTTCTGAATCATATAAACTAGGGCATTTAGGGTGTTTTAGTTTTCCTTTCGTAAACCTTGCAATAGAGTTATTAAAGCGATAACTATGATTTAGGATATGTATTTAGATATGTATGAGATGGGGAATTAAGGATATTCTGGACTTGTCTTTCACTAGATCTTGATTAATGTATTGTCTATTCTAAGGTCTCTTCCAAGGGGAGGGTTAAATTCTTTGAGTAGGTAATTGCATATTTGAATACATAGATGGATCTAGAAGTATGGCTTGGTTAATAGGGTATGTCTTATGTAAGGCATATAGATATATCAGACTATGTTGTTTTCCTTTGTTCATTATCTTTGTGTAATGTTATGTTTGACTCCATTGCTCATTGGATAAGGCACTGGTCTATGAAGGACTTGGGGTATTTCAGAGATCCATTAATCAAAATATAAATTGAAAATCATTTCCCTTTCATGTTGTTTGAAAGAGTTTGGATAGTTTGAGTTTTCAGAAAAACTCTATGCAAGTGGGAAACTACGTAAGATTTGATAAAATAGGGAGGTACTTGTTACCTAAAGGTTTGAAAACTATTCCACAATTATATATCTGCAAGATTGTATTTGTCACAAAGGAGTCATGTGTGTGCAGATTAGGTAACACCCACCTGAGTGATGTTGAGCTCAAAGTGTAGAAGGTCTTAGAACCTTGTTAATCTAACTTGTTTCTTGTCTTGTTTCTATTGAGGGTGTTGGGTTTGTGTCCTAGGTTTGTAATCCCACAGACTGGTCTCAAAATCTCATCTAGGAAAGGAGAGTGCAAGAAAAAGATCCAATAGATTGGCACCTCTACTACGGAATATAGAAGAAAAATTGATTATTGAGTGTAATTTATTTTCTTCCTTGCCTTGCTAAATCAATCCCAGAGTCTGGTTATAGAGTCATTTGCTACAAAGAATTATTCCTCGTATTTTGTAAAGTGAGTCAAGTTTGATCTTTCTGTCATTGTAAAGTTTCTGAAAGTCCAAGTTCTTCAAAGGTATATTCATACTATCTCACAAAGTGGTGAGTGATTGCTCTGATTTCTCTGATTTTCTCTAGTGTGCATGTTTGAAGAAAGACTACAATGAAGGTGGACTTGCATTTATGATAAAGAAGATGTTTGGGCTATTATGACTAAACCATAGTCATGTTAGGAATCTATATGAGACCCTATTAATAGGGTGTGTTGTGAGTTTTATGGTTTTTAAGAAGGTGAGAGTTGGGTGTAGTAATCTCAGCTGATTCAAAATTTTCCTCTACAAAGAGGTGGCAAATCTACCAAAGATTTTAATGTGATTTGAAGGTGACTTTAGATCAAGTATTTTTGCAGCTACTCCAATACATCTAGGTATTTCTATAGGTAATAAATTTGTTTCCTTAATAAGTGATCTAAGCATCAAAACAAGGAATAAGGTGTGGTAAGAGGTTTGCATGTTCCAAGTTTCAAAATTTGTATTTTTCAAAATTAAGTGGATGCATGTATTAGTTGAAAATCGGAGGACATAGAGGTTAGAGATTCTGTTGTGTCCAATTGTAAATGATCTATGCCAGATCTTGAGGACGTTCTTGCAGATAAATTATTTTCAAAACTAGAGCTACAAGAACAAGTCATTTTCTCACTACAAAGAAGAATGAAAAGTTTTGTGCGACAATCTACACTTATTTTTTATAGAAGGTTTTCTATTGCAGTGGAGAAGTATGTAATTCCTTTCTTTCCCCAGGAGTTCATTTGGGTTAATTTTTTTATAGAGAACTATTTTCCTGATTCAATTTATTGGTCAATCTCCTTGAGGGTAGAATATGTTTTCTTTGCCATGGAATGGATAGAAAATGTTGAAAATCTTAAGTCTAAAATTGCACTTGAGGTTGTGCTTAATGATATTGTCTCTGAGAATGATAAAAACTAGAATAACATAGGTGAGTCCAGTGGGGATGATATCACTTGCAATCATGATAGTGATGATTTTTCTCAGACTGGAGTGAAGGATAAGAGTGGTTAGAATGATGGATATTTAAAAGTGATATTAATAGTTCTACAAGGGATGATCTCTCTTATGAAACTAATAGTTATTCTCACTAGTTAACAACAAATACCTATGATAAACAAGAGGATCATATTAATAAATATGTAGGTGGTTGTTATAATGATTCAAATGAGATTCAAGTTGTTGATGAAGGGGTATGCATTACTTTATCAGGTTATGAAAAATCCACTGACATTTTAGTTTTGAATCACAAAGGTGTTCCTTATCAGTATAAGGAAGAAGATATGTATGGTTAGTAAGGAAATAATGATGGTATAAATGAAAATGTTTCTCCTGAAAGCATATCATAAATAGATGAAAGAGATGACAATGGTTCACTCCATAGTGAACAAATTTTTGAGTTCCTGACTTGTGAATATCTTAAGTGTTCAGAAAGGGATAGCTCTGAGTTCTTACATCCAGTACACATTGATTTTGACAAAGAGTATGAATTAACTAGTCTTGATGTTGATATGTGTTTTTTTAATTCTCCTTGTACTTCTATATCACTAGGACACAAAAAAATTGAATATGATATATCAGATGATGAAAGCATCAGTGTATCTCTAGATTCAAAGGATGAAGAGTTTCATGGTTTTTTTTTTAGTATTGATTGGGATTATTATGAGGATTGTGAATCTATCTTAGACTCTAAATCCTTTATTGAATCATTTCTAGATGATATTCTAGTTTCTAAAAGTATGCAGAAGCCTCATGAGTCTGTGGATAAGTGTTTTCCCTCTAACAAACAAGAACATGTTTTGTATAAGGTCTATAATTTGCAAGAAAATTATTTATGGAACTCTTATATAGTTATGCTAACCAGTGACAAAATAAATATAGATGAGTCTAGTTGTGAGATAGAAAATGATTATTATTTCTATCAGTTGGAGGATGTTTTTTATAAGTGTGACAATGCAAGAAATCATATCAAATGCTTTAGGGCTCCTAATTTTTTCTGTAACCATGATTGGAATTGGTCACATAATGGTCAGTATTATCAGACAAGGCCTAATTTAAAAATGTTAAATCAAGGTAGTGATACTGAAGGTATATTCTATAAGAGGTTGAAAGATATCAACATATTTAATCATTTAAATGATAGCTATGTTTCTAGCTTGTTTCCAGTGCAAAGAGAAAAAGGTTTTGTGTTTGACAAAGGAAAGCTACAATGAAAATTTGGTGATGGATTAAGGTTGTCAAGCCTGGTTTCAATCTTTCAAATCAAGAGAGGAGGTGCAGAGGTAATATGACTTTGTTTAGCATTGTATATATCTGTATAAAGTTTCCTACTTTTTCTTTCTTTAGGTTTGTTTCCTTTAGGGTTTCATTTTTTGTCTTGGTCTTCTCTTCTAATAGATCTGCAATCTAGTGTTGATATTGCACTCAACCTTCCCTAGTCGGAGCCTATGTTAGCACTATAAAAATATACAATCTAAATTTTCTCTAAATCAAGAAAACCCTATTATTTCTTGCTTTGTCCCTGAATCCTATTTTCAAATTTCTTGCCATTGCAAAAAAAAGTTTTAAACCTTCATGGACTTTTTATATTTTAAAGTTACCATATCTGAGCCACTAAAGTCTTATTTTTGTCATGTGCTCTTTATCCTCCTTGTTTTATCTTGTAGTCTCTTAACCAATACCAAATATTCCATTCTATCTAGAAATTTTGCGAGGACTTTATGTCTTAATCTCCAAACAAGATAGAATATTCTCTTTCTATTTCAATATTAAACACACATCATTGATCTTGATCCGATCTTGTGGTTTTCTTGTGATATCGAAAGGAAATGAAAAAGTAAAAATGTATTCAGAGACTTAACGCAGGTCATAGATCTTGTTCTATCCTTATTCTCATCATGTGGTCTGCACCTAATCTCTAGGCAGACTCAAGGGTTAAGTATTTATCTCATGTTTTGGACATCTCTTGAGTCGCGTAATCTTGTAATGTAACCATGGTCAAGGAAAGGTTACTTTTCCTATTTGGTTGTTGAATCTTTCAATGCACCTAGGGTTAAGTAAAATCTCACGAGATTAAGCAAGGATTATAGATTGGGATCAAGATGAGTGGCTGGCACTTAGTCTCACAATGAATTGATGATGTCATGAAATGTCTAGAGATCTAGTGTAGACTATAGATGCTATGTTGATCCTATGGCTTGCACGTAATCTTAGACTAGACTCTAGAGTTAAGAAATATTCTTGCGACTTGTCATTCCCTTTAGTCACGCAATATTAAAATCAAACCAAGGTAATGACAAGTCTAGTCAAGTCAAAATTAGTACTTAAATGTTGCCTTCAGTTGCATAATCTCTACATTTGACCATGGATAAAGGGTTAACTATCTGAGTTTGTGATTTCCCTTTAGTCGCACAATCTCTAGATGACTTGCATCGAGATAAAGTTAAGAACTGAGTTGATACAAAAAAGGCATGTGTCATTGGTGTAGTATCGATCATGTGGTTCACGTTTAATCTCACTGTGAAATAGTCATTTATATATATATCTTGAGGCTTGGTGCATGTCATTGATGTAGCGAAGATCTCACAGTGTGTGTGTGATCTCAAAGAAAACCTGGGGTTAAGTGAAATGTTCACCGACTTCCAGTTTCATTCAGTCAGTCAATCTTAGGATAGACTATAGTTAAAATCCTGATTCATGTTATTCAGATAGGTTTTTTTCATGGATATGATCTGGATGATTCAAAAGGGAGAAGATCTTAAGGCTTGCGTGTAATATCTAGTCTTAGCCTGAGTAAAGGTAAATGTTCAGCGACTTAGAGATTACAGAGTTACACAATCTCTAGATAAAGTTAGGGTTAGAGGCTATTCAAAGAATACTTAAAGACAAAGTACAAATGAAAGGTTGATCAAATGGTCGACGCTATCCCTTGATAGTGGAGATGAAGATTTTTAATCATCAAGGCATTGAGCCTACTTGACAAGTGGATTGCCTCGTCAGTATAGGTCAGAAGACAATAGGGATTTATAAAATCCAATAGACATGAAATGTGGATATTAGTGGGACCATTGTTGCCTAGTTATAAATAAGTTAAAGGTTATTTTTCTTTATTTTGATCAGACGGCTCGCACATTGCCTGCATGAGAAGATGATCGGTGATTAGTCTTTGAGGCATTGCACCTTGTAGACACCTATCCTCATGAGACTATGGGGCTAGAGTAAGGAAAAGGTAAATGGTGGATAATTTTTTAAGGATCTGAATATATTCATAATGGATTAAAGGAAAGTTTCTTGAGATCTATTCTTTGAGGCATTGCGGTCGTGCGCTACATGATGGATCAGATCACCAGCCAAGGTAATTTGACGATGATCAATGCTGGTGTTTTGAATTTCATAGAGATTTTAATTATGGTCATTGATTGGAATTTCCATGCCACTTGTAGCCATTAGGGATGAATATTTTAATATTTAAAATTATTTCTCAGAGTTTCAAGTGGTGGTGTTGTTTTCCATGCTGAAGAGGTAGTTGGTGGATCGATCTGATATTCTAGGTCAATTTATTGAAGTGGTATGGTGCTGAGGGGATATTTTATGTTGACTAGATTAATTAATGTTGTGTGGTGGTTTTAGGATTTTCTATTCAAGATTGTATACTCCTTGAAAACCTAGTCTACTTCCTATCACTTATACATTAATATTTCTAGCCAAGTGGCCATGGAGAATAGATTGATATTTTCAGATATTTTGAAGAAATAAAAAGTCAGTGGAGAATAGAAGGATAAGTGTGAATCAGATTAAAAGAATGACAAATTCCAATTTTACCTGAATTATAGGGTTCCCTTCTTCTATTTATATCCCTATTTTCTCCTTTTTAGTGGTTCTTGGTTCCGTTCTATTTCAGTTTCCCTTCAAATGTTTAGAGTGGGTTCCAAGTGTGGTACCTCGATATATATATTTTGCCTCTTCTATGCATATATGGTGTTCTTATATCCTTTTTGTTTTAGGGAAGAACATCATTGTAATAGCTTTCTTATAAATGAAATTCAATATTGTTGTTCTGTTATCAAGTTGTCTCCATTATGTTTCTGAATCATATAAACTAGGGCATGCAGGGTGTTTTAGTTTTTTCTATTGTAAAGCTCAAAGTAGATTTATTCAAGGGATAACTATGATTTAGGATATATATTCAGATATGTATGAGATTTTGTATTAATGATATTCCATACTTGTCTTTCAGTGGATGTTGATTAATGTATTATCTACTCCATGGTCTCTTCCAAGGGAATGGTTAAGGTCTTTTAGTAGGTAATTGCATATTTGAATACATATATGGATCCAGAAGTATGACTTGGTTGATAGGGTATGTCTTATGTAAGGCATATAGACATATCATACTGTGTCATTTTCCTTTGTTCATTATCATTTTTACAATGTTATGTTTGACTCCGTTGCCCATTGGAGAAGGCACTGGTCTATGAAAGACTTAGGGTATTTCAGAGATCTATTAATCAAAATATAAATATAAAATCATTTCCCTTTCATGTTTTTTGATACAGTTGGGATAGTTCTAGTTTTTAGACATACTCTATGCAAGTGGGATACTACATAAGATTTCATAAAATAGTGAGGTGCCTATTACCTATAGATTTTAAAACTATTCCACAGTTATATATCTGCAAGCTTGTATTTTTTGACAAAGGATTCATCTGTCTATAGATTAGGTAATACCCACCTGAGTGATGTGGAGCTCAAAGTGTAGAAGGTCTTAGAACCTTGTGAATTGGACTTTTTCTTTGTCTCCTTTCTATTAAGGGTGTTGGGTTTGTGTCCTAGGTTTGTAATCCCATAGCCTGGTCTCAAAATCTCATCTAGGAAAGGAGAGTGCAAGAAAAAGAACCAACAAAATCAATGGTTCGCATGTTATGGTTTTTAGAAGTTGGCCCTTCAAGACTCAAGTTTCAATACAAAAGAATTAGTGAGAAAAAATGCTTAAGATGGGAAATTGAACCACTGGGTGCCAAAATGGAAAATATTTTCTTTCTAGAATATTCTAAGGAAGTTGATTGTGCTACTTATATAGGGCTTAAGGGGAATTTTAGAGTTGACTTCGAACAATGTAGATAGTGGCTTTGTTGCAAATTATTGTAATGAAAATGCCCATGTGGTTGTAGCATGTTATTTTTCTTAATATTGTAATGTGATTTCATTGAAAACAATAGAAATAAACTGTTTCTATTCTTTCCTTTTTTGTGTTTCTGTAATTATCTATTCATTTCCTTATTATGTTGTGTGTGTTTGATTGAATAAGGGTAGTACTCTTGATCACTGATATGCCAAAATTGTTCCAATAAATTATAATAAACCTCTCCCTAAATTGTAGATTCCACTCATACCTTTTCTCTTCAGCATCACACAATATCTCCACACTCTCTCATCACTTTTTAATTAAAAAATGATTACTTATATATACACATTACATCAATTTATCTCAACTAGGTGTAATAGGGACCTAATTAAAAAACATTAATATATTACACCTCATAATCAATGTGATCCATTTAATGTTGGATAAGACATAACAATGATCCATAATAACATCTAGAAAATGCTCTAGATTTGTAGATCACACCAAAAACCTTTGCAACATGCTACATCACTAAGTCAGCCTATAACTCATAAGAACACCAACACACCACATGAGATTCACCAAATATGATCACATAATCCAATGTAAACTAGAAATATGAATAGGACATGATCAAGAAACATCATAAATCAATGTGAAATACTAAGACATCAATAGGACCATCTCTACCATAAAATGCATTCACTTATCTGCACTGTTCATCAAGAACCATAATAAAAAACCATTGTCATAAAAGATAATCAGATTTCCATCATCCAAATCATGAACCACTTGAGCTGAAGACATACATATATGTCTTTAACTCACCAACAATTTAGCAACCAAGAATATTGCATAACTAATTCACACCAATCCAACTACTGAAGCACTATCATAGATTGAACAACCAAAATAGAAGTCTATGATAAATCCATCATAACTCTCTCAACGCATCATAAAAACCTCTACCACATGAAAAATATAAAGTAAAAACATTCCAAAACACAATTGTACAATTGTAACATCATATCTTCAATACAATAGTCATACCATAGAAATCATCTCACTGAATAAATGAGGAACATTGTCTCCAATAGTAGGACTATGTTGACATCAATGAAAAACATTAATGTCAGCATAAATATGCACAATCTAATCTCATCTCATAAATCTTTAGTAATTTCCCCCTTTGGCATTGATGGAAACATATGATATAAAAAATTCAATCAATGCACAAAGATATAATATCAACAACAATACCAGAAATATAGACAATATGATATCTTTGATTTGAAATCTCCCCCCTTAGTCTCATACTAAATATCTTTCCCCAAATATCTCTTGTTTTTCACATGAATATCTCTCACCCTTTGACATAACTGACAAAGGCACATGTATGCACTAATTCATAGTGGCAAAAAACTTTGAACAACACACCTCAAAATAAAATATCTTTGAAGAACATACCTCATGAAATGATCATGAAATATTCACAACAAACTACTCCCTCTACGGAGTGGCCACCAAAATATCAATCTAGAAGAATTAAACCTTTGTAAGCACATTGGACTGGTGCATTTCAATCCATTTCCAACTCTGATCACAAGGAGAAATCACCCCAATCTTACCTCAGAGTTACTCAAACCTTTCATTTTTCAAGGGCTTCATGAATATATCTACAATCTTCTCTTTAGTAGATACATACTCTAATGTTACTTCTTTCTCACTAACTTTTTCTCTCAAGAAATGATATTTGATAGAAATATGCTTTGTCTTTGAATGAAACATAGGGTTCTTTGAAATATTGATAGCACTTGAATTATCACAATAGATAGTAATAGGCTCATCTATAGTCATTCTAATATCTTTAAACTTTTTGTTCATCCATACTACTTGTGTAGAATTAACAATAGCAACAACATACTCAACTTTAGCATTAGATTGCGATATACAATTTTATTTCATACTTTCCTATGAAAATAATCTCTTACCCAAGATGAATGATCCACCACTAGTGATTTTTCTCTCATCTAGATTACCTACCCAAGCTATATCAGTATATTTAATCAATGTGAAATATACATCCTTACCATACCATAATCCATAATAATTTGTTCACTTCAAGTATTAGAATATCCTCTCAGCAACAACAACATATAATTCCTTAAATTATTCTTGAAATATAGCAACAATGCAAACAACATTCATAATGTCTAGTCTAGTTTGTGTCAATTATAACAACCCACTGATCATTAATTTGTATCCATACTAATTTACATTAGGTGTATCATCAATCTTTTTCAACTTACAACCAATAATAATATGTGTACCAATAGGTTTTTAATCATCTATACCAAATTAAATCTTCAACAATTCTTTCAAATACTTAGACTGAGAAATGAAAATACCTTTATTTGTTTGTTTAATTTGTATTCCAAGAAAAAATTCAATCTCATCTATCATAGGCATCTAAAATTCCATTTCCATCTCATCAGAAAATTCCTCACTCAAATTTTCATTTCCACCAAAAATGATATCATCCACAAAGACTTCAACTATCAAAATGTTATTATCAATAACTTTCAATTAAAGTTACTATCATCAGTACCTTTATTTAAACCAATCTTCAATTAATACTTATCTAACCTCGCATACCAGGGTCTAGGGGCTTGCTTAAATCCATACAAATATTTATTCAAATAGAAAATAACGTCTTGTTTATCAGTCAAGGAAAAACCATCCAGTTTCTAATTGTATACTTCTTCCAACTCTCCATTCAAGAATGTAGAGTTAACATCCATCTAATATACCTTGAAATTTTTGTAAGTAGCATATGCAAGAAACATTCTAAAAAATTGAATTCTAGCAACAAGAGACAAGGTTTCCTTAAAATCAATACCTTCCATCTAATAATATCCCTTCCAAATAAGTTTGGCTTTTTTTCCAAACCACTTCACCATATTCATTCAATTTGTTTGTGAATACCCATTTAGTACCAATCACATTATTGTTGATGGGTCTAGGAACAAGAATGCATGTCTTATTCTTTTCAATGTATTAGAATTATTCTTCCATGGATTTTATCAAATTATCATCTTTGTATGCTTCATTAACATCCTTAAGCTCAATCTTAGAAATTAAAAAACCTTGATTCCTAGCAATTCTTCCTCTAGTATGAAAACCTTTATTTCTATCACCAATAATCTAATTCTCTGAATGATTTAACTTTGCATACCTTAGAGTCTCCAGATTTGTAATTTTAGCTCACTCTTGTGTTTCCAACTCTTTCTCATCTCCAACTTATTCATTTCATTCTACTTTTCCATTTTGATTCTGATTCTGTACTTGCATAATCTGACTCTCTTGTTCAATATATAATTCATAACTACAAGATCTAACTAGTTTTTGAAAACTTTCATCTACTTTCACAAGACCACTCTCAATTATATTTCTCAATATATGGTTATAAAATTTGTATTCTTTTCTCTTTTTATAATTACCAAGAAATATTCCCTCATCACTTCTAGGATCAAACATTCATAAATCTTCATCTCTCTTAATTTAATATTTTCTTCCAAAGCTTCTGAAATACTTCACAGTAGGAATATGACCATACCAAATTCCCTAAGAATTCTTACCAGTACTATGCTTGATTTAAACTTGGTTAAGTGTATAAAAAATAGTGCTAACAACTTCTCTCTAATAGATCTGCAAAAGATTTCCTTTAAGCCTCATAGTCCATGCAATGTCAAGGATTATTTTTTTTCTTCTTTCTATAATTTGATTATGTTGCAGGGTTCGTAGAGAACACATATATCTCATTATTCCATGGTCTTCAAAGTATGCATCAAACTCTCTACATGTAAACTCTCCACCTCTATCATATCTCATAAATTTTAGCTTCATACATCTCACAATCTGAACCATAGCTCTAAAGATATTGAATTTTTCAAAGGCCTCTAATTTTTCCTTCAAAAATCTAACCCACATCATCCTTGAATAATCATAAATGGATAGGATACAATATCGAACTCCATAATAATTTCTATTTCTAGCAGGACCACTTAAGTCAATATGTACATAAGCTAACAATCCACTCAAATAATATGTCTTACTTTTAAAACTAGATGTAGTTATTTTACCCAATTTATATTTCTTACATGTCACATTATAGCCTTCAACAATCTAGGTAAATCTCTTACTACATTTGTACTGACTATCTTCACAATGTTATCAAAGTTTACATGACAAAATATCTTGTGCCACAACCAACTATAATCAATCTTAGCAATCAAACATATGTTCTCTAAATTTTTCAAATCAAATACATTACCTCTTGTTTTTGTATCTTATGCAATCTTAATTCCAATGCTTCCAAAGATTCTATAGATTTGATTCTTGAATTCCAAGTGATATACCTTATCAACTAACTATCCAACACTCAAAACATTATGTATTAAACCTTCAACATATAAAACATCATCAATATTACTCTTACCATCAAGTGTAATTGAACATCTTCCTTTTATCAATTAGGGAGTATTGTTAGCAAATATAAAAACTCCACACACATAGTCTTCAAGCTTCACAAATTTTCTTTTGTCTATGGTCATGTGATGTGAACATTGACTCTTCATAACCCAATCATCTCTCTTATCCACATATGACACCAAGGATCTTTCTTCATTAGAATTATCCTCTTTGACATTAATGAACACAATCTCATCTTTTCTCTTCTTACATTCATCATATGGTGTTCCTTCATTAACAACATAGTAACACTTCTTATATTTAGGCCTGAACTTCATATGTCTATACTTGGGCTCTTTGTTAAGACATCTAGAAGAAATTTGACCAACCTTATTACATGAAAAACACTTCAAAGGAAAATTTCATTCATACTTACCAAATCACTAAGGTAGTGTCATTGTAAATAGGGCTTCAAGAACTTCAAGCTCTCTTTCTTATTGCTCAAAATTTTCCCATTCCTTAGCTTATCTACCAAGCTTACATGAACTTTTACTAGGGTCATGTTTGTTCTTATCCTTAGAAATAGTAGCTTTAAATGCAGATTCAAATTTAGGAAATCTCTTTCCAAATTCACTCATTTCAAAAGCATCTAACTTACCAACCAATGTATCTCTTGTCACAATATTCACAGTTATGATCTCTTCAATAGAAACAACCTTGTGATTGTAAGCAGGAGGGAAGGATCTCAAGATTTTATAAATAATATAACTCTCATCTAATGTTCCAATAACACATCTAATTCCACAAAAAAATTTGGTGATATTTTTCACATAGGAAGTAATGTTCTCATCTTTAGTCATCCTCAATATTTCATATTTTCCTTTCAGACATTGTAGCTTGGCTTGCCTCAAAAACTCATCTCCTTCATATAATGTATCCAATTTTGTCCATACTTCATGTACAGTCTCTAATCCCAAAATATTTGTATACTCAGCATTAGATAATGCACTCTTCAAAGCTTATTTTGCAATCATACTATTCTCAAATTCTTTTATCTCATCAATAGTCACAGTAGAAAGACCAATAGGAGGCTTGTAATCTTTCTTTGTAACTGCCCAATGTTCACTAAGACATCACAAGTTTGTAATCATCTAGTCCTTCCACATAGTATAATTTTTTCCATCAAATATTAGACTCTCCTTTAAGGTTGACATACTGAATCTCCTCAAGCACTTAAGCAAATAAAAGAGGACACTAGCTCTGATACCAATTGTTAGCCATTAAGGAGAACACAAAACTAAGAGAGGGGATGAATCAGTTGTGCCAAAATATCATCAAACTTTAAATAACTTATAATATTAAATCTTAGATCTTAATGATAAACATGAAAGCAAGATCATAAGACAGTAACCAACACATAACACCAATATTTTAACATTAAAACCCTGTTAGGCAAAACACCATGGTGGGGATGGAACCCACAAGATGAATGCACTTAGTCCAAGTACTATACCCTATTAGGAGTACTACAAAGCGGAATGCACTTACATTTATGCACACTACCTAGAGTGTGCCAGGATTAAGTAATACTGAGAGGGTGGGTGAATCAATACTACAACACTTTAAAAATAAATTTAGCAATTTCTAACTTAACCAAATAATTGAAATGAAAAGAACATAAAATACACAACTCTTAATACCATGATTTTGTTCACAAGGAAACCTTGGCTAAGGGAAAGCCCCAATGACGATGAAACCCAAAAATATGCACTAAAGTTATTTTTTCCTTTTTAGTAGACCTATCCTTATTAGGAGATGAATATTACATTATTACATTTCCCTATTAAAGGCATACAAAACCTTGTTTGGGGTATACACTGAGCACACTACTCTTACAATAAAAAATTTGTCTCTATTATAATGCTCTATGCCAATGAACTTTTACAAGCATCTTCTATGCTTAAGTAGTTCTAGTTGTAGATCAAATCACCTTCTATCTAGTTCTAACATCATAATGCATCCATTCATTTGATCATTCTATATCCATTCTTCACTTCTCAAAACCTATCCATATATATATACTTTACCTCACACTCACTTGGCTCCTAAATAAATCACAAAACTTGATCAACTCTTATCCAAAAATAAAATATAAAGACAACGATCATATATTAAAAAAATTAGGTTAAGACCTAATCCAAATCAAACTTAGCATGCCTGGTTTCCACATTATATTCCTTCAATCATCACGACTATTCAACTTCTATGTCTTGCTGCTACACTATCTTTGCATGACTTGAATCATCTATATCTTTCACCTCTGAACTCCGAAACTCAAGAGACCTTAACTAAAATACCATATCCCAAAATGCATTCCTCTAAGCTCACATGACATAGTTCATCATATATAGCACTCACTGCCCAAAATTGTACTCCTATACTCATTAAACAACTTCCTAGACCTAGTCATTTTTACAAAACCTTAGCACCAAAACTATGTTCCACTCAAAGTAACCATATATATATATATACACACACACATATACACACACACACACATGCACGCTTACACATTGTTACTGACTACCCTTTTTCTCTTTGATCTCATGATGATTCACTCCCTATTCTTCCTTTCTTTTCTTTTTCCCCCACCCATACCATTCGGGAGGCTTATAAATATCTACGTGTGAGGGGAAGTCACGTCCCCTCCACACAGTCATCATCCTTAAGGGGTGTGACTGGTCATTGTCTTAAGGTTGCGGCTCAGTTGCACCTTATAAGGTTGATGACTTAGACATACCTACAACCTTTGATTATAATGATATATATATATATATATATATAAAATAATATCTATTATATATTATAATATATTATATATGTTATAATAAGTTTATTTAATTATTATTATTAAATATATTACTAATAATAATAATATTTATAATATAATGTTATTAATTATTTATTAATAATAATGTATTCTTAATTTCTTAATTATTAAAATAATAATATTATGTAATTACTTTTGATAAATAAAATATATTAATAATAATTCCATCTCTTAATTATTACAATAATATTAAATGATATTTCAAAATATTTGATATTATCGATGTGTCAATATTCGTCCAAACATATGATTTAGTAATCACCAAAATATGAATTGTGTTAATCATTTGAATATGATTATCTATATTCTTTATGAAAATCTCTAGCATACTGGTTGATAGAATTATCTGTTGGAGATTTGCTTTTGTGCAAATAGTTGACTGTATGTTTATCATTGATGACAACATATAATATACAACAGTGTGCTATATGCAATTATTAGTATAGATATTCTGGAGCCTTGTGTGTTTACATCTATGTTGTAGACATGTTCTGGATGCCATGTTCATACACACGGATTTAGATATGCAATTTCAGTTGAGTTATGTTAATCTGTGTTGGCAGTTACAGTTTCTGGAGATTATTTGTTAAGAGTCGACGTATTTACATTGTTTCTTGAGTTGCGCCTATCTTCAAGATATGTGTGTTTGTATTCATGTTTAGTTATGAGTTAATGATGATTATTCAAAGGTGCTAAACATGTTTTAATAGAAGCATGATGTTGTTAGGATGAATTTAGAATCACTGAGAGGGGAGGGGTGAATCAGTTATCCTCGGGTCTAGATGTAGCAAATAAAACTTTTTGTATTTCAGATCTACTCGGAAATAGTATCATATGTCAACAACTTAATCATGCAGTTTATTGTTTAATGTAATTAGCTTGTAGAAACACAACAGTAAAACAAACCATAAGCATTCACACAAGTTGACACAAGTATTTAACATAGAAACCCAATATGGGAAAAACCACCAGTAACATGCTACCAAGTTTCACTCTTCTGAAGTGAGCTCTGTGAGGAGCCAACCCTGCTAAAGGTTACAATAACACACTGTTAGGTGTGACCTGGTTAAAGGATTTAATCACCCTGTCAGGAGTGGCCTTGTTAGAGGATTTAGAACATTCCACCTGAATGTCACCTTGCTTAGAGGATTTATTCAAATGACTGTTAGGTCAACCTTGTTAAAGGATTTTAACTGATACAATAGTAAGAAAGTAATCAACAGTTGTGATATGATACATACAACGTACTTTGCAAATTCAGATCCAATTATAGCTCTGATGCTAACTTACTGAGTGACCTGCATTGTCATTTCAATCTTTTGATCTACTTGGAAAGTTGTCAAGCAATCACACATGTAACTTTATGCTTCTGTGTTCAGTCTTCTCTGCTAGGTCATGCCAATCAGTAAATCAACTATGAAATCCTCTTTCATACACACATGTACACCAATCAATACATCTACCACCACATCCACACACCAAAGAATAACCCCTTGAGGTTACCATATACCTCTCTATCTAGGTCAGATAAATCTTTGCCTCTTAATCAAGATCGTAGATCTTAGGTTAGGTCAAATCCAACAGATCATTCCAACATTACATGACATTTACTTCTCCAAAGTAGTCTCTAATTAAATCTTGAATCCATGCATTAATTATGGTTACCCATACATTAAATGATGTGGATCAATCTTTAATTAACTTTACATATCCCAATAAAATTAACTACGTCGGCCAGAGATCTCAAA
>MU227846.1:3295059-3307743 GCA_018584345.1 Thuja plicata
ATGTGAGTTTCCTTGGGGTTAGTAGAAAACCTTGCAACAATTCCAATAGCTAGGGCAATGTCAGGTCTACTGTGTACAACATACTATAGTTTTCCAATCATTGATCTGTAGAGTGTTTGGTTCACTTGTTTTGTGTCATCATCTTTTGTCAGATTCTATCCAGTAGCCATTGGTGTACTCATTGGTTTGGACTCTTCCATTCCAAAAGTTTTTAGTATCTACTTGATATATTTAGATTGAGTGATATAGATTTCATTCTTCATTTGATAAATTTGTAAGCCAACAAAGAATTTTATCTCAGCAAACATAGACATCTCAAATTTAGTTTGCATCTCTATTGAAAATGTTTGGTATAACATATCTTGTCCACTAAATATGATGTCATCTACAAAAATTTCAGCTAATAATGTACCTTTGCTTTTCTTTGTCTTCAAGTACAAGTTGTTGTTGTCATTGGTTTTTGCAAATCCAATCTTGATCAAATAATTGTGCAATCTCTCATACCATGCTCTTGGTGCTTGTTTTAGTCCATATAATGCTTTGTGCAATCTGCAAACCATATTCCTTTTTTTTTGGGTCAACAAAACCATCATCTTGCTCAATATACACTTCTTCCACCAAGATACCATTGAGAAATGTAGACTTTACATCCATATGATAAACTTTGAATCCTTTATAGGTTGCATATGCAAGTAAGGTTTTGACTCCTTCCAATCTTGCAACTGGGGAAAATGTTTCACCATAGTCAATTCCTTCCTCTTGTGCATAACCCTTGCATACCAGTCTAGCTTTGTTTCTTGTCACATCTCCATGTTCATTCAGTTTATTCTTGAATACCCACTTTGTACCAATTACATTTTTATCCTTCGGCCTAGGTACAAGTGTCCAAGTCTTGTTCTTCTCAATTTGTTCAATTTCCTCATTCATTTCCTGTATCCATTCTTCATTTTCTAAAGTATCTTTCATAGTTTTGGGCTCAAATTCACATAACAGACATGTGCCATCTCTCAACTTACTTCTTGTCATAACTATAGAATCCTTTAATCCAATGATTTGATCAGAATTATGGTGTCTCCTCACATATTTTGCTAGAGTAGGCTCAGGTCTTGCTTCAGGTTCATTATTTGTATTCAATTCTGGTTGATTCTGAGACTCGGCATCTCCATCAGATAGCTCAAAATTCACTTCCTGTTGCTTGGCAACTCCACTCTATGACTCGGCAGGTGTAGACTGTTTCTCAGTAGCAGGCTTAGGTAGTGTATTAGAATTTGCCTCATCCAAATATATGAATGATTTGTAGCTTTCAGGCTCTTGTGTACTTTCAACTTCATTCCTTTCTACAAACTCATCAATTCTAACATTTTCACTTTCTGCAACTTTTTTAGTATTAGAATTCAAACATTTGTATGCTTTGCTTTTCATTGAATAACCTAGGAATATACCTTCTTCACCTTTAGCATCAATTTTTCCATTTCTATTGTCCTTTAGTATAAAACATTTGCTTCCAAATACTTTAAAGTACTTGACACTAGGTGCATAACCATACCAAAGTTCATAAGGTGTAGCATTTGTACCTTTCTTGACTTGTACTCTATTCAGGGTATAGACTGTAGTACTTATAGATTCTTTCCAGTATTTCTGTGCAACATTCTTCTCCATCATTAGTGTCCTTGTACAGTCCATGATAGATCTATTCCTATGTTTAGCAATACCATTTTGTGGAGGTGTCCTTGGTGTGGACATCTGTCTCTTTATACCTCAATCACTGTAGAACCTATTGAACTCATTAGAAATAAACTCTCCACCTTTGTCAGATCTTAAGCATTTCAAAATTTTTCCTGTTTCCTTTTCCACTTTAGCTAAGTACCATTTGAATAACTGGAATGCATCAGATTTTTCCTTGAGAAAAATTACAGTCATCATCCTTGAATAATCATCAACAAACATAATAAAATATCTAGCACAATAGTATCTTCTTTCTCCAATGGGACCACAGAGATCAGTATGGACTAATTCTAGAATCTCCTCTAAAATATGTGTTTTACTCTTGAAACTAGACTTAGTCATCTTTCCTAGTTGACATTGTTTGAACATTGCATTCTCATGTTTCTTTAACTTAGGTAGCCCTCTAACCCTTTTAAATTTACTTATTCTTACCAATTTATCAAAGTTCACATGAAACAATCTCTTATGCCATAACCAAACATCATTATACTATGTAAACAAACATGTTTCTTCAGATAAATCCAAATAGAAAAAGTTACCTTTAGTCTAATCACCACTTCCAAATATTTCTCTAGTAGAGTCATAGATCTTTTCTTTTGAGTGATGGAACTCAACTTTGTAACTAGAAGTGTTCAGCTGTGCAACACTCAGCAAATTGTAATTAAGATCATCAACCCAATACACATTATCACATCTGATTTTTTCAATCAAGTTAATCAATCCTTTACCTTTGATGAGACATGGTGCATTGTTGGTTGTATTCCTGGTCTTGTTGGTTTGCCCTAAAATTTTGTTGTCTTCATGCCAAGTTCTATCCCAAATCAGAAAATTTGTCTCATTTTCTAAGTATCCCTATGAAAATTCTATGTTTTTAGATCAAAATCCACATGAATAGTGCAAAAACCCCAAACCCTAAGCTATCTTATAAGTCAAAATGCAAAAAAGCCCTAAAATGATAATTGATTTTCTAATTTTACATTACCTTTTTGAGAAACTTAATTTATAAAAGTCATGTGCTATTTAATAGTCGCCGAGTCACTTAATCCTAAAAGCATATTCCAAATTTTCACGAGACTTGGTGATTAGCTATTGTCGGGATGTCTCAGAAAGAAAGAGAATATTCCTTATAAGTTATGAGACTTAGCGAAACCATTCAGTCACAAAGTCTCCCAATGCAGAAACATGTCATCAGGCAACATGGAAACAAGTAGTTAAGTCATAGTGTCGCGCAAAGTATCATGCAGTTAGTGAATTTTCATGAGACTTAGAAATTACTTCAGTTGCAGGGTCTCCAGATCAGAACACAGTTAAGTGACAAGTTAAATTCTTATGTCACATGGTCTCCAATTAAAAATTCATTTAAGTAAAATATTCTGATACTTCATGACAAACCACAAGGTGATTGAAGTATATGGTACTCGGGTTGTTGCTGGTTAAAAATGATAAGTCAGTGTTTCTTCAACGATTTGGAGACAAACAGTTAAGATGAGACACGTGTCCATAGTGAATAGAAAAAAGGTTGTCATGTAGTCTTCAGATGATTTAAGATTTTTTAAATATACTCAGTGACTTGGCAGAGCCGTCAGATGTAGAAAAGGAAAAGATCAACGATAGTCACTAAGTCTCTATCAAATTTATATAAGAGTAAAAAAGTGCTCACGACAATGAGATTAGCTTTAATCGCATAGTCTCTAAATTAAAATTAAAGGATAAATCTATGTCACGTAGTCTCCAAAATAAATATCAAGTAGTAGTTTTAATCAGTGATTGGGTGACAAAGGTTAGTCGTGGGGTCTCGTAAAGAAAAATAAACATTCAGAGACTTAGCAATAATAGTTAAAAGATAAAAGGTAACCTTCAGTCGCGGGGTCTCTGAATAAAATTTGGGTTGAGCATTTGATCTGGTGACTTGGATTCATTCATTCATGTGATCGCCAAAAGTTAACCATGGTTAATTCAAGTAAAGGAAATCATCCATTCGCTAGATCTCCAAAAGAATTGAGGGCTAAGAAATGTGATCAGCGACAAAGAGATACTGCGTAGCCCCATGGTCGCTAAATATGAAAACTGATAAAAGGTGGCAGTTGCTAACATGACAACATAGAGATTTAGCGTCTAATGAAAATCTAGGAGATTAATTATTGTATGAAAAAGGTAGCTGAGATGTCTGGTGAAGAACCAATCATATGAAGACATGTCATTCTATTCAAATTTTATAAGGTTTTTTCTGAAAATGCACTCATATGAATTTGATTTCCTATCACATTTATGAGCTATGGCTAGGATTTCAATTAATTCCACAACATGTTAACTTGAAGGAAAAATTGATTATCTCTTTCAATGATGAGCTAAGTACTTGGAAAAGTTACCATAAAGAGATGATCGTAGGCTCATTTTCATTTATCATACATCCAGAATTGCAGAGCGAACAATTGCTAGGTCTTTTGTGTTCAAAAGGTAGAAATTGTTTAATTTTTGGTTAATTTTATGGTTGTCAAGGTTCTTGAATTTCTAGAAGTACACAGAGAAGAGTAGTGAGTCCTGAGAGGAGATTTGTCTCAATATCGGGGAAAAGGAAAGTGGAAATAGAACAAGACGAGTAAGGCAATTAGTGTATCTTCTACCTATGGGAAGAGTGATGAAGTAGATGATGATGCCAAGGGAAAGAGTAATTTCTCTAATGAATTCTTCGAGCTATTTCTAGGGTCTACGGAGAACAAGAGGGAAAATGCCAACTTATTGGTAGATGACTACTGTGAAATCAGAGATGCCTGCACTCCAAGTTCCACAGGTTTTTCTGTATAGAACTATTTTTATAATAATTCTGATAAAGTCATCCTAGTATCAAACCCTTGGACTAGTGGTCTTGCTAGGTTAATTGTCCCTGATGTTTATGTAGATGTTGACTTGTTTCTAGGTCTTTCCAACCATTATGATTCTCTATCTAAGACAATTAAGAAGAATCATGGTACTGCCCTATTGATTTTGAATAGGAATTCATTCATGCAAGTCTTTGGCCTATATAGTACCATGTCCACCAAAATAAATATTACCAAGCAAGAAGAAAGATATAGGTTACAACCTGGGGTTGCTAGAAACCAATTGTAGAAGCATATTCTTAAGGAGGTTAGGAATCATATTACCCCTATACCTGGAACTGCACCCTACTATTTTAAATATTTACATTTTTATATTAAGTACATTGCTTATGATTTGTGTAGAGTGTTGGGTATAGATGGAGGAGCAGAGAAAATAAACTTTGGAATTTTAATGATGGTGTTAGATTTGCAAGATGTGCATTCTAGCACTAGTTATTACTATATACAATATATCATTGACAAAATGCATGAGGGGTTTGTAGTTGTGCAGAAAAAGATGAAAGATCCCAAGGAAAAGGAACCTAGGTTTTTTCATTATTCTATCCTGATGCATTTGTTATTGCATTTCAATCATGGGATCATGAATGTGAACAATTTGAACCCTCAGAGGATTTTTCAAGACCAGCCCAATCCTATTCAATTTTGGGTTAGGATATGGAATTATACATCTGAGGACTATGATTTTTGTGGATTTGAGAACTGGATTGTATATCCCTTGATGTAGAGCATGGGTATTAGTAAGAATAGACTTCTACTAAAGGTGTTGCAGTTGTTGAGACCTTGTCAGTATGTGGATAAGTGGGAGGGTGACCATAACTGGGGAGATTTATTTTTAGAAGAAAATTTTACTATGATAAGGGTATATGGATGCACACATCCTCCTCATGTTCTACCATATCATGTGCCATCCAGAGTTGCACCTATGGAGTTCATTTGGTAGATGTTGTTGACAGATAATGAGCATTTTGCACCACACCGAAAGGGTACATTAACGCCTAGGAAATTTAAAATCTTTCAGTTTACTATTGGTAAGGGTGCTATCAATTTGGTAAGCACACGGTTAGAAAGCTTCAAGATAGGAGCAGCAGGGTGGTCCCACAATAGTGTGTCCCACTTTTTTGAACATCCTGATTTTTGCTGAAATTTAACATTTTTAAGAAAATATGATGATTTAAGCCTTGAGAGGTCTCACTTGAAGGATTAAATTTAGAATGGATAGATAAAATCCTCTTGGATCAAAATCCCTTTGGTATAATCCCTCTACTCCTCACTCACACCTATAATCGAGTCTCCTTCGAACCCATCAAAATGCTGACAAAAAATCACTTTGATATTAACTTTTTGTGGGATCAAATAAATTCATTTGAAAAACCAAAATACAGGATGATAGTACTATAAGAAAGCGTTCCAATGATTATGAGTTATATATATTTAGTTTATTGAGACTTTTCTTTTTAAGTTTTACTAAACATAGGTTGTCTGACTATTTAGTGACTTCTCTGTTCGACGCTTCTGGAAAAATAGTAAATTAGGGGGAAAAAATTATGAAAAATATCTACGAAATAGGTATTTATGTTACCTTTCTATCAAAAAAAGAATAAATGAATTTTGATATATAGAGATAGAGTTAGAGCGATCCAAGTGAACCTATGTCCAAATTATAATTAATGTCACTTCATAACTCAATAAACTATTAAATATTCAACCAAATTGAATGAAACCAAATGGATTCCCTAGATATTTGGGTTAAAAACCTAAATTCAAATTAATTACATTCTTATGAGTTTTAAAAAAAAAGTTATGCTGATCAAAGTGAGTGTCAGTCCTGAAAAATCCTAATTTTTTACAAAAATAATTTTTGAAGGAGAAGGAAAAATGGATACAATTAAATTTGAAGTTTTTTTAAAATTTATTTTTAATAAACTACAAAAAAAATACTAAAAGTCACTATTTTACATCATCTTCAAATTATTAGTGGTTTTACAACAATAGATCTCCAAAAGAAAAGTTTTGTTTTCAGAATATTCATTTCCGTGTTAAAGTTGGCCAAAAAGTGGGACACAATTTTGTGAGATCACCCAGCATTATACAGATACATTGATCCAGAAGGATTTATTGCAGGAGCTAGGAATCTCTTAACTCCTACCATAACAAATACAAATGTACATGGTTTTTGTGTGGAGGAGGATGTTACAAGAAATATCCTTGATGAGGATGAGGTGAGGACAAGAAGAGAGATAATTCAGGAGTTGCTGAATTTGGAGAAAAAAATAAAAAGAAATGGACTATCATTTGGAGGTTTTTACCCTGACTTACCATATTTTGATAAGATTAAAGCTATGGTTGATAACTTTTATACACTCTATGAGCAGTTGGACAAGTATTTAGATACAAAGAAAGGAGGAAAAGAGTCTGATTATTTAGACTCTGAATATGAGATTGATAGTGATGGAGAATATGCCCATCCACCTCAATTTAACTAACCTCAATAGAATGTTGCAGAGGCAGCACAGGTACAGGAAGAGAAGGGGCATATTATAGACCTGACTGAGGTATCCCAACCAGATGATATAGAGGAGCCTGCCACTAAATGGCAAAAGGTTGACCCTAATCAAACATCTTCTGTTAGAAAAGAGAAAAAAGGAGATAGAACAAGTGCTCTTATTCCTGGTCATAGATTATATGACCACAATTTGAGGAAAGTAATCAGACAAGGAAAAAGACAACAGCTAGATGAAGAAGAGAACATAGAATTTCCTCTTAAGGCATGTATTGAAGAAAGGTTACTTCACTAGTAGCAGTTTTTGAGTGATGATAGTTTTATTAAAAATAATGAGTTTAAAGATTTCTTGAGATGGCACAAGAAGGAACAAATAAAGGAACATCTGAAGATAGATGGTGAAGAGATAGTTACAAATGAGGCTTTCCTAGCTCTGCAAGCCTATGACACTGATAGTGAGGATGTCTCTCCTGATGAGGCAAGAAAAATGGTTTTAAACAGTGGGATTTTGCTTGCTGAGGGCTGGGATTTAGCCTCAGCATTCATTATTGAAAAAATTAGAAAACAACCCAATCTTAAGTTGGAAAGTGAGATCCAGATGGGCGACATGATTAAAGGTTTTGGATATAGTCCAAAGTCACAAGCCTTGCCCTCTGGAACTTGTGTCTAAGAGACCAAAAGCCTCAACTGGTAAATATTCAGGAGAGAATGGTAGGGAATCAAATGGTCTGGACTATGCAAAATACTAGAGATTTTGAGATTTCTTAGATCATGACACATTGGGCACATTTGAACGAAGATAAGACAAAAAAATTGTCTGAGAAGTGTGGTATTTTGATTGAGGAAACCAGTGCCCTAGCAAAGGATAGGGAGTTGTGTCATATAAAGATACATCAACAAGATAAGGTAATTTTTGAGATGACAAAGCAATTACAAGAGAAACCTGAAGTGATTTATGTGCCCTCAGTGCAGCCTTTCCAGATACAGGAGAAAGCTAAAGCAAAGGAAGTGGTAGAAACAAAGGATGTGGGCAAAAAGAAAAATGAGGTAGCCCTAAATGCATTTAGATGCATTCTTCAGCATAGGATAGATATACTCAAAGAAAAAACAAATATCATCCTTAATTCCTATAATAAATTACCCACATTACATACTACAGTATTAGGGTATATTTCTATTTTGAACCCTTATTTTGTTACTTGGTCTCCTAGGGTACAGTTATTTGAAAAACTTGCATCTTTACAATAGTATAGATCAATTTTCCCTAAAATTGTTACAGAGGTAGAGGATGAAATAAAAAAGGTAAACATAGCTTTATCATTCTTTAAAGGAAAGATAAATCAGATAGAGGCTAAATTAAGCCTATTTTCATCAAATTTTAATAGGTTTGTTCCTCCTTTGAAAGGAGAAGATGATCAAGTCAAGGCCTTGGAGGCTTGGAGGAGTGAATTTTATAGAAGAATGCCAAGCATTGAGGCATTTATTTAAGGATATGATCTAGATTTGGATGGTTTTAATAATATTTTGGATGAGGCCTTTAAGGCATAAACTAACATAAACAAGTTTTTAGTGGATGTTAAAAACATCACTTATGTCAGATGGGAGAGACAGAAAGGACAACTACAAAGCATACAAAGTTTTAAATGGCCAGAAGAGGATGAAGTGATAGCATGGGACTTGATGACCAAGCAAAAGAAAAAGAATCCTATGGTAGTAGAGGACGAGATCCTAGATGAAGAATAAAGAGGAACACTTGGCGCCTGACCATTGAGCACAGGGAGGTTAGTTATTATAAAAGACAAGTGTATGTTAGCCTGGAATGGTGGTCACTTGGTCTCAGTATGAATATCAGATGCTATGCTAAACATTATCAAACAAAGGCACTAGATTCTATAAGAAGACAAAGAAGATCAGATCTCATCCCCTGTTTTTGTCTTCCCACCGCTTCTACATTCTCATTTCTTATCTTTTTTCTGTGCTTTTAGGGTTAGGTTCCTTAAACCATCCAAAGCTTGTTGCATCCTAATGTTAAGGATTCCAAGATGGTTAAGGACCTATAAATAGATCAAAAACTGTAATTGTTAAAGGGAGATGAAATATATTGAAAACTAGACTTTCTAAATTTCAGTCTGTGTCTTTGAGCTTTTTATGTATTGAAGCAGAAACATATGAATAAAATATAGTGCAACTTTACTCTATCTTATTGTTGTCTCTTTATTTTTTGTATATGCTCTTTTATGTTTAAATTTGTAAGGCATTTTTAAGTATATTGGTTACAAGGTAGCTATCTAATTGCTTGCAAGTTTCTTTCAAGGAAAGAACTAAGTTTTGTGAGTAGTTTCAGGGAGCATAACAATATTTAAGGATTTGATACAATATCATAGAGGTGAGTTTGTAAGGAATTTTAGCTGAGTTGAATGTAGGTTGTAAGGCATCTTACAATATTCTTTTTTTATATTTCTTTGGATCTTCATTTATTAATTCTATAAGCCCAAGGATAGGCACTGGTCTAGGAACTTGTTTGGTAATCTGTCATCATCCAAATATTCAATACTATTCAAACCAATTACTTTAAGAATATTTGTGTAAAATCAATTGTACTCATAGTGATTACATTTGAAGTTTTTGATTTCTTAAAGTGTAAATCAAATAGGTTATTCCTCCTAGATTCACAAGAATTGTAAAAGGAAAGAAAGATGAAATTCCCTATTATGCTGTTGTCTGCTGTCATTAAGATATTGATTTAGATTGTCAAGCTTTTTCTCAGAATAGTCATAGTTATCTGCATTGTTATATACATGTCCATATAAAAATAGAGAATTCAACACATAAGTAAAATCCACTCTAAATATATTGTCAAGTCAATAATCAGTCATAGGTAAGACCTGCCTGAGTTAGTGGATCTCAAAAAAGAAGGAGGTGATAATAGGTATCCCCACTATTATCAAAATACCTCATCAATTAGTTTTTTCTCTTGCTTGAGTCAAAGTATCAAAGGCATTGGGAGTCATAGAGTTATTTAAGTATTCAAGCATCTTTAGAGGCCTTGCAACAAAAAACCCTAACAAATTGGCGACTTTGCTGGGGATTTTAAGTGATTACAAATCATACCAGTTGTAGTTGTCAAAATTGTTCTTTGATAAGTATTCATTCATTCCAAATCATTGGGTGGTGACTCTAAAGAAATCTCTGAGATTAGTGAAAATTTATTAAATATCTCTCAGAATGAATACTAGGTCAAGGATGAGAAATGATCCTGAGAAGGTCTTATATGGTGGAATCCAATCATCCTCAAGGATGGAAATGTCTTGGAGGAAAAAGAGAAACCAATTTAGTATGGATGAAACCCCTCCAAGAGGTAAAGAAGGTAACGTTAGAAGAGACATAAATAGAAATCATCATTCTCATGATGGAAATACTTCAGAGTATGAAGAAGCTGCTGAAAGGGTATTAGAAACACCTACAGTCACTTCTACTTCAAATGAGAGAGAAGAGACAAGTACATCTAGTTCACATTTTGAAGATGCTCCCTCTAATGTGTTAGAAAATGAGGATATTTTCATCATGAAACAACTTTCCCTTGTTCAACAAATAAAAAGGGAGAGAGAAATGAGAAAGAAAAAACATGAGCATAAGGATGTTGATAAGAGCAAAAGAAGATCTTCATGACATCAAAATATGAAAGATACAAAGAGGTCTCAAAAGGACCAGGAAATACCACTCACTTGTAAGGCTTCTAGTTCACAAAAGGACAAAGGTAAACAAAAGATGAGTGAATACAAAAATCAAGAGCCTATGTTTCAGAAGCCTTTAATAGAGCAAATTTCCAATTTGGATATTGACTTGGAAAGTTGAGAATTGAAAAAGAAACCATGGAGAAATTATTGGAAAAGGCACAAATGGAAGCTGGAATAGTTGAAATGAAAAAGAAAATAGATTTTTTGTAGTCTTCAAAGTATTCTCATGCTGGGCCAGAGAATGTTACTACTCCTAAAGCAAAAGCCACTACTTTCAAAGAGAATGATAGTTTTCAAAGGAAACCATTGCATACTGAAAAGGTATAAAAAATTTAACTTTGTTGGTATCCCTAGATATCCCAATGCTTTCCCTAAATATGTGGGTGATATAGGAGAAAAGCTCCCAAAGTTTGCAGGTAACAATGTTATTTCTTGTGAAACACATTTAAGAAAGTTCATTGATTTTGTTGATGATTTAAATATCACCCATGAGGATGTGTTAATGAAATTATTTGTTCAGTCTTTAGTAGAAGATGCAAGAAAATGGTTTAGAACCCTTTGTAATGGATTTATTGTTTCTATGGATGAGTTGATTGAATTATTTAAGGATCAGTATGGAGATAAAACAAATAAAGGCTTTTTGTTGAATGTGTTTAACAATATCAAGAAGAATTACAATGAAGAGGTTACAAAGTTTAATACAAGGTTTCAAAGAGCTGTGCACAAGCTATTTCAAAAGATAAGGCTAGATGAAGAGGTATGTCTAGAAACTTATTTGAATGCCTTTGATTCTAAAATGGGATATGCTTTTAGAGATAAAAACCCTAGAACTCTTACTAATGCTTATAAGATAGCAATGAATATTGAAATGAATAGAAGAGTATCTGGTAAGTTGAATAGGAGGGATGACTCAAGGTTTAGTAGGAGAAATTTAAAAGAACCAGAGTATAAGGAATATAGGGCTCCTCAAAATAATAGGCCTTCTTATAATACTACATACAATCCTCAAAATAGAATTCAGAACCATCCTTATGGAACTCAGTTCAAAGATGGAAAGCCTATTATTTTACCTAGAAAAGAAAAGATAGATAATAGAACTCCAGACCCTCTACATAAAAATGTTGTCCATTTTTGCAATGATGATCCTTGGTGTGAGGGTTGTGAAGCCCCTCATAACCCAGATTTTCATATTGTCTCATTAGACTTGAGAGTAAGTGAAGAGCATGGAAATGATAAGGGTGACCAATGTGATCATAATATGACAAATACTTACTAATGCCATGATATAGATTCAGACAGTGAAAATAAAAATTATGATGGTTGTATTTCCCAAAGAAGGGTGGAAAATCATCATCAACAGATTTTGTTTGATAGTGAAACTTAGGAAACTAATGATCATATAAGATGTTATGCTCAAGACAATCAGGATGTTCCAATTATTAGAAAAGTTTCAGATGAAGAGAAAGCTAAGATTACTGCAGATTTAGTGAACAAGGCTAGAAGAAACTACAATTTGAGAAATAGGGTAGTAGGTGGTACTGGCAGTCAACCATCTGATGTCTTTATAAAAGAAAATAAGATAGACACTAAGTATGTGCAGAAAAGGGAAGGACCTGGTGAAAATATAAATAAGCATAAGGTCAAAATCATTACAAAAGCCCTTGAACCAAATGTTGTACAAGAAGGAGAATTCAAAAGGCAAGAAACAAGTACTCATGTTCAAAAGATAGAGAATAAAAAATTAAAAGAACCAGCTCTGAATGAACATACTGAGGAAAGTGATATCACTATTGATAAATCAAAATCTTCAGATGTGAAATATACTCTAGTAGATATGGGTCAA
>MU227847.1:6061-17948 GCA_018584345.1 Thuja plicata
AATATAAAGGTGTAGGTTCTTGTTGAGGTAGACCCAAATCTTCAAGAATTCTTCTAAGCCATAAGGATTCTTTGGAGGCATTGGTACAACTTTTGTATTCAGCTTCAGTAGAACATAGTGAAACAGACTAATCTTTATTGCTTTTCCAAGATATAGCACTTGAAACAAGAAAAAAACAATACCCAAAAGTAGATTTCCCATCATTGGGGCCTCCACCTAAATCTGAATCAGTAAATCCTTTTAATGTAAAATCAAACTTTGCATCATAAAATAAACCTAAATCAAGAGTACCTTTAATATATCTTAATATTCTTTTAGCAATTTTGAAGTGAGTTTGTTGAGGTTTGGACATAAATCTTGAAACTAAACCAACACTAAAAGATATATTAGGTCTAGTGAGAGTTAGATAATTTAAACTTCCAACAAGTTGTCTATAAGGAGTAGCATCTATAAATGGGGTTTCCATATCTATCATTAACTTAGTTCCTAATTCACATGGAATTGAAACATGATTAGTATCATTCATATGAAATTTATCAAGAAGATCTTTAGCATATTTACTTTGAGAAAGAAAAATACCCTTAGGGGTTTGCAAAATTTGTACTCCTAAGAAGTAATGAAGAAGTCCTAAAATGACATTCTCATTCTTTGACATGAGAAGAAAATGACATGGCACATGGAGAAAAGACACCCCAACCATATTATATCATGAATGGGCCTATATATGTGTATATACATACACAAATGTATACATACATACATACATATATGTATGTATGTATGTATGTATGTATGTATGTATGTATATAGGTATGTATCTATCTATGTATCTATGTATCTATGTATATGTATATGTATATGCATTGATGGAGGAGGCAGATTTCATATGAGAGATATATTTGGAAGTCCCACTAGCAAATCTGTTTTAAAACATAAATATGAGTTGTATAAATCATTAGATTGGAATGAACATCCTCTTATGCATAGTTATAACAGCATGGTAAATTGACAAATATTGTTGGTCATATGTATTATTGGTGTTAGAAATATTTTGAATTGTTGGTTAAATTGGTATTGAACATTGGCTATGTATGTCAGAAGATAGTACAATTCCACACGTGTTGCATCCAATTCTGTTGAATATTAAAAATAAATGGTTTGTTATCATTTTAACTTGCCAAATCAAAATATGATTAGCACTAACTCTATTTTTACCACGTAGGCCTTTGTATCCAAAATGCACACAATTTTTCAATCGGTGGGCCTCGAAACATCTAGTTAGTAGACATGTTGAAACATTTTCACTTTTAAACTCATAAAATACATTTCTTTTCTTCTACTTCAAAAATAAGATAATTGGCACATGTTCTCTATGTTGTTTGTGATTGTGCTCCCTTCATGGGCTGGTAGTATACACAAAATTTGTGTGATTTGGAAAATATAGGAATTCTATGTGGTGACTCGTGTTGAATATTAGTTGTAAACTTTGTCTAACACTAGTTGTACATGCAGGTTGTTCAATTGCAGGAACACTTTAGCAATCATTAGGAATGTCAATAAATTATAGGTCATCATTTTTATCCTTGAATCATTCACAATTTTGATTGTCTATTAATTATGTATATTGACCTAAACATTTTTATTTGTTGTCTCTCTTTCATTACTTTCATGGCACATTTCATGTTTATGGACATGATTATATATGTTATTATATATCATTTGATTGACCCCGTTAGTTTTTAATAAGATAGTATTATACATTGTATCAACTAGAATGGAGTTGTTGAGGATATACTCCTTAAGCTCCTTTACGTGCATACCATGATTTCATCTTGTAGAATAACCAAGTGGTGCATAGCACCTCCTATTTTTATGTGGTTTGTATGTTTTAGGGTTGTGTTAGGTTTTTTGTGTGGGATGTAATAAGATCCACTAGGTTGGATCTATAGTTGATCATCTCCATGTTTGTAAGAGCCAAAAGTGCTCCCTAGGTGATATTGTGGTCATTTTGACCTAGAAGGGAAAAAGATGATATTTTGTGTAGCTTGAGTTTGGAGTGTATTTTAGGACCCTAAGTAACCTAACTAGGGTCATGGAAGTCAAAAACATCCATCGAGTTGACTAAAATAGTCAAACAGCAAAATAAGCTAAAAAGTTGCTTTGCAACTTTTTGCAGGAAGCTACTAATGGAGGTTGGAGTGGTTGTAACTACCCATGCTTAGGTATTTGAGCATGGATCATCGATTTTTCAGAAGGTTAATGCAGTTTTGGATTGCATAACATTTTTGTGAAGTCACTATACGGATGTCAGACTGTGATTTCTTGTAATCTGCATTGTTTCTTACTTTTTCTATGACAGTGTACAGATTGGATTAGGTGATCAAACCATATGGTGGTATATTGTTTTGAATTATCTCTCTTAGGCATTGATTATTTTTATTTCAAGTTATCATAGTTTAAATTTGTAATAGGATTTAAGCCACTGGTCTATAAGTTCCATTTACAGAGTTGCAGTGGTAAATATGGCTCTAACATAAGCATCCACCAGTGGAAATGGCTGAAACCATGGGGGATGAAGGGTTAGGGTCTATAAATAATTTTTTTTCTTTACTTTTTGTTTTTTCAATGGGATTCCTAGACTTGGAATGAATCCTTAAGGCTAACTGTTAGGAACAGGTGAGCCTGGACAGGGTAAAGATCGGATTGCATAGAGCACCCATGATCTTGGATGGTGAACTTAGTGGCATGTGTAGAAGCCCTAAAGTGTTCCCATGAAGGATCAAATGGGTCAATATAATGATAGGAAGCTCAAAGACCAATTTGGTAATATTTTGTGTTGACTGGTCCAGAGGCCTAAAAGATAGGTTGAAAACTAGGGCCTGGTGATAACTAGGGTTGTGGGTGCATTCAGAAGCTAGGATTTTGGATTCTATTAGTGTTGGTGGATACCGTGAAGATTTTAAAGGTCTTCTATGAGGTTTTTAGGAATATTTGGAATATTTACACCCAAAACAATGAAATTTGACCTACTAGGAAATAGACCAATTAGGTCTCCTAGTGCATTTGTCAACAATTGGATTGTTGAAGTATCCAGAAGTGTGGGAAAAGGTTCTAATGGACTTTTAATGGGCCAAGGACATAGGAAAGAGTATATGAAGTGTATGAGGAAGATCCTAAATAGGGGTTTGGGACTCTAGGGGGATGATCTAGTGAAAGGCCTAGGAAAGTGAAGAACTAGTTGGACTAGTTGATCCTAGAGTTGTGTCTTCAACAAATCGACTATACCTAGGAGGAAAGTTGATAGAGAGGATCTAGGAGATCCAAGTTTGAGAAGTAAACATGGAGGAGTAACCATTGGATGGTTAGTAGAAGGGATAAACACTTTGGAGGAAATAAAGACTAGAACCCCAAACCCTCTGCATCAGAGTGGTATTAGAGCAATAATTTTGTTAAGTTTGGTGTATGTCTTAAGGGGAGGACAGCGAAGAGGTTGACAACATGCCTCCTAAGGAATGAGTAGGGATGCCATTTTGGATTTGTTTAGGGCCTCTTGGAGAAGGATAGTTTTTTAGAATCAAGGAGTAAGAAGAAAGTAACTAAATGGGGAGATGAGAGTGATGACAATGAGACTGAAAATCAGTCAGGAGAATGTAAAGGAAAAGAAGTGTAGATGGATAAAGATCAAAAGGTATTCTTGGATTCCTTTAAGTCCATCAACAAAGATAGTATGGAACACATACCCTAATATTGAGGAAAATTGAATGGTGAAGAGGTTTTGGATTGGCTAGAGGCCTAGAAAATCAATTTGATTACAAAGAAGTGGCAGAGGAGAAGAGAGTCAGCTATGCCAAGGCTAGACTCAAAGGATCTGCATTGGTGTGGTGGAACATGATGTAGGATGATAGGGTAACCGGTGGAAAGAAGAAAATAGTTTCTTGGGAGAGGATGAAGATTATATTGAGGGCACAATTCTTGTCCATTGATTATGAGATTTAAATGTATCAAAAGTTGTAGAACTTGAGACAAAAGGAGATGACAGTAAGTTCCTATACCGAGGAGTTTCACAAATTGAGCCTAAGGGAAAGGAGACAAGAATAAGAAATGGAAAAAGTACCAAGGTACCTAAATGGATTGAGGCAGGGAATCCAAGATGAAATTAGCATGATGGCACCTGACAGTATGCATAAGTGTTTTCAGTTGGCTTTGAGAGTAGAGGATAAGGCTAGAAGGAGAAATGATTTCCATCAAAGAGGAAGGGGTAATAACAATAACAAAAGATTTAGAGGCAGGCGTAACTTTGGCAGAGGACAAAGCCCAAGTAGGCCAAAAGAGAATCAGTCTATGGACAATAGTGGGAGAAATCAGTATAGAGGCTCATTTCAAAGACGAGGATATAGAGGAAAAGGGCCTCCAAGAGGTAGATTTTAGTCCCAAGGAAGGAAAAATTCATTTTTCATTGGCAGATGTTATAACTGCAATCAAGTGGGACATACAATGGGAAGATGTCCTGACAAGACCTTCACATCATCTATGGGGGAAAGAAGAAAAAAGTTGGTGCAAGAGGATGACACTTAAAGTGTCACTTCTCCTATCTCCAAGGCAGGGCTGGTATTGGATGGGGAGAATCTAATATTGAGAAGGACTTTGTTGAAAGTTCCTAATACCATAGAGCCACCTTAGAGAAAGAATTTGTTCAAGACTACTTGTAGGTCTCGTGGGAAGATCTGCAAGGTGATAGTGGACTTTGGATCCACTGAGAATATAGTATCAACAGAGATGGTGGACAAACTAAAACTTAGAAGGATACCTCATACCACTCCCTACAAAGTATCATGGCTAAATAAGGGACACCAAATAGTGGTGGATGAAAAAACTATGGTGGAGTTTGAAATAGGTGAGTATAAGGACAAGTTCCTATGTGACATACTACCCATGTATACATGTCATCTTCTTTTAGGACGTCCATGGTAGTATGATGTGAAGGCTATTCATGGTGGAGAAAAGAACAATTATGTAATAACCAAGCTAGGGAAGAAGTTTCAAATGGATCCATTGTAGGAACCTAATGAAGAGAAGCATGTGGGAACCAGTGTGATGCTCTTGAGTGGAAAGGAGTTTCTAAAAGTTATGAAGAAGGAGAGAGGAGTTTTTTGTGCACTGATAGTGAAGCCAAAGGAGGAGACCAAGGAGAAAGCCAACATGCCACCAGAGGTACAAGAATTGTTGGAAAGGTATCATGACATAGTGGATAATGGTTTTCCAAGTACATTACAACCCATGAGGGATGTGATTCATCAGATAGACCTCATATCTGGAGAAAATTTGCCAAACAAGGCATCATATAAGATGACACCAAGTCAAAATGCAGAGATAGAAAAATAGATTCAAGATTTGTTGGAGAAAGGACTAATAAGGAAGAGTTTGAGTCCTTGTGCCGTGCCAACTATCCTTGCACCTATGAAGGATGTAAAATGGAGGATGTGTACTGACTCCAAGGCTGTAAACAAGATCATAACCAGATATAGATTCCCAATGCCCCAGATTGAGGATTTGATGGATAACTTGGGAGGTTCTTGTTATTTCTCCAAGGTGGATTTGAATTCAGGGTACCATAAAATCAGAGTTAGACCTGGTGATGAGTGGAAGATATCCTTAAAGACAAATGAAGTGCTATATGAGTGGCTTGTAATTCCCTTTGGCCTAACTAATGCACCTAGCACATTCATGAGGCTCATGAATGAAGTGCTAGCAGATTTCAATGGTAAGTTTGTAATAGTATATATCTTGATGACATTTTGATATTTAGCAAGTCCAAGGAGGAGCACATGAAGCATTTTGAGATGGTCTTGAGGAGGCTACATCAAGAGAAGTTGATGATCAATCAAGAAAAGTGTGAGTTCCTGAAAACTGAACTAGTCTATCTTGGTTTGTGGTTACTAATGGATGTATGAAAATGGATCCTGATAAGGTCAAGTCTATTTAAGAATGGCCAACACCTAGATCCATAGGGGATGTTAGAATTTTTCATGGATTGGCCTCTTATTATAGGAATTTTGTAAGAAACTTCAGTCATGTATGTGCACCTATCCTCAACACCATAAAAGGTGGAATCAAATGTCAGTTCAAGTGGACAGCAGCAACAGACCAAGGATTTGAAATGTTGAAAAAGAGGATAGAAGAATTACCTACACTTAGGTTTACCATCCTCAACCAATTATTTGTGGTGGAGTGTGATGCTAGTAAGCTAGCCATAGGAGCAGTGTTAAGTCAAGAGGGACACCCTGTGGCATTCTTCTTAGAGAAGTTGAATGAGGCTAAACAAAAGTACTCCACCTATGATTTAGAGTTGTATGCCATGGTGCAAGAACTCAAAAAATGGAGACAATATCTCCTACCAAGGGAATTTTTGGTCTACACAGATAACCATGCCCTTAGTTTCTTGAATGGGCAAGAGAAATTGAACCAAAGACACCTTAAGTGGGTAGAATCTCTGCAAGCATACACATTTTTAATCAAACACAAGAAAGGGGTTAGAAACAAGGTTGCAAATGCTCTTAGCAGGAGAGTACTAGCTATACAGGAGATACAACTGAAAAGTGTGGGGATGAATTACTTGAAATATCTCTACAAGGAGGACATAGATTTCAAATATGCATATGAGGCATGTGTCAAGTTTCAACAAGGATTTAAAGTGGAGTTCACTGATTATGTGCTGTAGGAGGGACTATTGTTCAAAGGACACCTAATGTGTATACCTCAGTGCTCAATGAGGGAGAACATAGTGAAGGAGAAACACCAAGGAAGTTTGGGAGGCCACTTTGGAGTGGATAAGACACTTCAGCAAGTGAATAGGCATTACTATTGGCCTAGGTTACAGTCAAATGTTAGCAAGTTTGTGGAGCGCTGTCAGATATGTTAGAGGGCTAAAGGAAAAAGCAGTAAATGTGGATTGTATCAACCTCTATGCATACCTTAGAGGCCTTGGGAGTGCCTAAGTATGGACTTTTTTTGGGGGTTTCCTAAGACACCGAGGGGTCATGACAGTGTGTTTGTTGTGGTGGACTAGTTTAGTAAAATGGCATACTTCATTCCATGCAAGAAAACCAATGATGCTTCACATATTGTAGGCCTATTCTTCAGGGACATTGTGAGAATCCATGGATTTCAATTGAATATAGTGTGTGACAGAGATAGTAAGTTTGTGGGTCACTTTTGGAGGACCCTTTTGAATATGTTAGGGACTAATTTGTCTTTCTCTTTAGCCTACCATCCATAGTCAAATGGGAAAAAAAAGGTAGTCAATAGGTCACTTGGGAACTTGCTAAGATGCTTGACTAAGCAAAATGGATAGTCATAGGATCACATTATAGGCCAAGAAGAATTTTCCTATAATGACTCCATTAATAGGAGTACTGGTAAGAGCCCCATTGAGATAGTTTATGGAACCAATCCTAGAGGGATCTTAGAGTTGAGGGATCTTAGTTTGCAGGAAAAAGGCTCGGGGAGTCATTTGCAGAATAGATGAAAGAGCTTCATGATCAAGTCAACTAGACTCTACAAAAGCAAGGGGAGAAGTATAAGTCCAAGGCAGACCTGCCAAGGAGGGATTTGCAATTCAAGGTGGGTGATCTAGTACTTTCTTACCTCAGAAAGGAAACACTACCCAAGGGTCAGCCTACCAATTTTCTTATGAAGAAGATAGGACCCTTGAAGATATTGCATAAATATGGAAAAAATGCATATGAGGTGGAGTTGCCTCCTAATTTGGGACTTTCACCCATTTTTAATGTATGTTACCTATATCCCTACAAGGGACCATCACCAGATATAGGTCAACCCACTCTTATAGATTTGGGAGATGATGATTTGGTCAAAGATTTGCCTACCCCAATCCCTTTGCAATTAGACAATATCCTAGTTTCCAAGGTGATTAAGAAGACAAGGAAGGGTACTTACAAAGAGTATCTATTCAGGTGGGATGGACTACCTGAAGCTGAAGCCACTTGGATGATTAAGGCAGACATTCTGAAACATGGGGTCACCATTGAAGACCTCCTAACTCAAGGGACTTGAGTTCTTTGTCTTAGGGGAGTATGGTGGAGAGAACCTCCCATTTTTATGTGGTTTGTATGTTTTAGGGTTGTGTTAGGTGTTTTGTGTGGGATGTAATAAGATCCACTAGGTTGGATCCATAGTTGATCATCTCCATGTTTGTAAGAGCCAAAACTGCTCACTAGGTGATATTGTGATCATTTTGACCTAGAAGGGTAAAAGATGCTAATTTTGTGTAGCTTGGGATTCAAGTGTGTTTTATGATCCTAAGTAACCTAACTAGGGTCATGGAAGTCAAAAAAATCCATCTAGTTGACTAAAATAGTCAAATAGAAAAAGATGCTAAGAAGTTGCTAGCAACTTTTAAAAGTTGCTCGAGCAACTTTTGCAACTTTTTGCAAGAAGTTGTTAATGGAGGTTGGAGAGTTTGTAACTACCCATGCTTGGGTATTTGAGCATGGATCATTTATTTTCAGAAGGTTAATGGACTTTTGGATTGCATAACATTTTTGTTAAGTCACTGTATAGATTTCAGACTGTGATTTCTTGTACTCTGCATTATTTATTACTTTCTGTACGGCAGTGTACGGATTAGATTGGGTAATAAAACCATATCATGGTGTATTGTTTTGAATTATCTCTCTTATTCATTTATTATTTTTATTTCAAGTTATCATAGTGTAAATTTTTAATAGGATTTAAGCCACTGGTATGTAAGTTCTATTTACAGAGTTGCAGTGGTAAATATGGCTCTAACCTAAGAATCCACCGGTGGAAATGGTTGAAGCCATGGGGGATGAAGGGTTTGGGTCTATAAATAATTTTTTTTCTTTGTTTATTTTTTTTTCAATGGGATTCCTAGACTTGGAATGAATCCTAAAGGCTGACTGTTAGGAACACGTGAGCCTAGACAGAGTAAAGATCAGATTGCATAAAGCACCCATGATCTTGGATGGTGAACTTAGTGGCATGTGTAGAAGCCCTAAAGTGTTCCCATGAAGGATAAAATGGTGAGATATGATGAGAGGAATTTTGAAGATGAATTTGGTAATATTTTGTGCTGATTGGTCCAGAGGCCTAAAAGATAGGCTGAAAACTAGGGCCTGGTGATAACTAGGGTTGTGGGTGCATTCAGAAGCTAGTATTTTGGATTCGAGTAGTGTTGGTGGATACCTTGATATTTTCAAGGTCTTATATGAGGTTTTTTGGAATATTTGGAAGCTTTACACCCAAAACAGTGAAATTTGACCTACTAGGAAATAGACCAATTAGGTCTCCTAGTGCATTTGTCAACAATTGGATTGTTGAAGTATCCAAAAGTGTGAGAAAAGGTTCTAATGGAATTTTAATGGGACAAGGGCATAGGAAAGATTATATGAAGTGTATGGGGAAGATCCTAAGTAGGGGTTTGGGACTCTAGGGGGAAGATCTAGTGAAAGACCTAGGAAATTGAAGAACTAGTTGGACTAGTTGATCCTAGAGTTGTGTCTTCAACAAATCAACTATACCTAGGAGGCAAGTTGATAGAGAGGATCTAGGGGATCCAAGTTGGAGAAGTACACATGGAGGAGTAACCATTGGATGGTTAGTAGAATGGATAAACACTTTGGAGGAAAGAAAGACTAGAACCCCAAACCCTCTGCATCACCAAGTTCCTTGGAATCTTCCTATATGACCAAGGTATTCCCACTTCACAATATGTATTGGAACACACACTGGTACATTCTAAAAATATCATATATATTATCAATGTAGTTATTGATGTTGTGCAATTTGCGTCTATGCCAAGATGATTTTCGTATGGTGCCCAAGGTAAGAATAGAAAGGACTTTTCTAACATGCATGTTATGCACCTGTCTATTTAATTGGCATCATATTCATGTCTACTATTTGTGACAGACATGTTTTTCATCCTTTGTTTAATTTACGTAATTTTAGTGCCCACTTTGTAATGAGCATTTTATGTACCCTTGTGTTTAATATTATTTCTCCCTCTCCAAGTTTTGATAATACACATTTAGTAGTGGGGTTTTTTTTTACAAACTCCAATAGGTTGTGACATCAATCTGGGTAATAAATTCCTTTTTATATGTGGATACATATGATTGATCAATTGAAATAGAAGTGCAGAACCCTTGAATTTTAGTTTAAGGGTCTCCCAACCCATAAGTTTGGACTTGATTAGGCTTAATCGACCAATATCGGGGCATGTGAAAGGTGTTCTAGTAATGTAGGAGAGGAGGATGAAAATTTATACTTACTTTCATTGGATTCCAAACCCAAAAACAATCTTCAATGGGATGTACAATTGTAATACGCAGGACGAAGTGGAGGCTTTGAATACATCATTTCCCAGACAGAGGAGGGATGCTATTGCAAGCATAACAAAAAAGTGGTATTTTTTTCTTGGATTTCTATTATCACCAAATTTGAAAGTACAAAAATTTTCATACATGTGTTCTGTACAATATTGTAAACAAGGTGCCATTTTTTTACATCAGAAAGGAAAATAGACGATAGTTGGGGCAGAAGAGCTCATGGTTGATGTTGATAGAAATAAAAACACTTTTGAGGGTGATTCTAAGTTTTCAGGAGAAGATCCATCTAATGAGGACGATGAAGAGAGAACATATGATTATTATAGTGAAGGGCACAATAATTTTGGAAATGCTCAAACAAAAGGTAAAATATGCCCCAACCAAAGGTGAGCTCTAGTTATTATTCTCCTTTCTCATTTTTCTCTCTAAGTCATAGACTTCATACTGAAATTAGTTCCTTGTAACTACATGGATAAGTGTGTTTCAAGTTTCATTAGGTCGGTATGGTGCTTGAATATTTGAACCAAAATTATATGTACAGGAATGCATGTATCATCAAATAGAACATATGGGATTCAGAGTATTCTATTTCGATATGTATGAAGCATGTGCAAATGGAGGAGGTCATAGGTTCTAGGATATGTGTAGGCTAAACATACAAAGGATGGTAAAGCACAACCTCACATTCATTCCAATATGAATGCATGAGACTTCTAGGGGAAAAAAATACTCGCAAAGGGGAGGTTTCCCTGATAGATTAAAGAAATAATGCGAGAAGAGGGATATGAACATCGACTACCAAATGAGATTGAGGCATAGTATGAAAAAAAAAATGTGTGAGTGAATGTGTATGAATAGAATATATTGTATAGTGCTACAATGATATCCCCAAGGAAGGCAAGAAAGATATCACTAATGAAATGATTATTTAAAACAGTTCTCTAGTGAAGGAGGAGAGAAGGAAGAGGCGATTACATTTTTTTGAACACAAGAAACTACTCAAAAAAGTAGTCAACATTTGTCGTGCATGTATTGTGTCCTTTTATGTATTTTAAAGTAAAATGTTATATTTTCATGCATGATAATGTATTTTTAAGTGAACAATGGTGTTATGATAGGATGTTGTCAAGGTAGATGCTAGAGGCGGTCCACATCTTTTTGAAAATTGATCAGAGGAGGTGTTAGGGATTTTTCTTGCATGAACTGTACTTCTTGAAATGTCTATTTGAATCTTGTTACCTCTAAAACTTGATAAATAGTTCAGAGACAAGAAAAGCCTAATTGCTAAGGACTTAAACAATATCCTTCTTCATTTTGTAGCTCCACAGATGCTCAGGCAGGTTTTACCTTATAAGATGACTGTCAACACAGTACTTGTTAATGTGGACATTGATTTGTCATGTATCTCTATTGAACAAGTTCATAAAATACCTTGTAAATGACCAAGCATAATCATATACAAGTTTTAACCATATAAATCATAATCTTAAATATGACAAAAACCAGTGATACAAGGA
>MU227847.1:31629-42878 GCA_018584345.1 Thuja plicata
GAGAAAAATTTAACTTTGCCGAGTACAATTGACTATGTATTTGTTGAAAAACTTTCAACAAATTTAACTCGCACATTCCAGTCCCCATTTTTTCTTATGCATCCTTCTGATCTTTATGTACTTTAAAATTGAATCCACATTCTAAAACACAGACCATTATGCAAATCTGATTATAAATTGCGGCCTTTATGATTACTTCTAACATCTTTGCAACTTGATCATATAACTGCCACTAGTCTCAGGAACTAGTCTCAAAAACTGACTAAAACAAGTAATCTGGCCTCGTCATCTGGAAATAAGACTCATTCACTCATAATGAGCATGCATGTGAAAGGGCTCCTTCAGATTCATTCTCTGGCACAATATGCAACTGATGAAACTTTGCATTTCCAGAATACTATGCAAGTGTGAAATGTTGAATCAGCATAAATCGCCTTAAGATCGACCATTGCAAAATGACTAAATCACATTCCAAAACTTCCCCATGAAGTCAGATAGTACATTGATATGCAATGAGCATGATGCCTTGATTGGTTCCTGAAAACATCCTTCAGACAGAAAGTTATCATTTCCCAAAAATGACCATTTTGCAAAGTTAAATCTTTTCCGCACTGCAAACTGAATAAACTGCACTCTGAAACAGCATTCATAGGGTCATCAAAAAGATCTTTCAGAAACTCAACCTCTGGATCCTGACTGAATGCCAGATGTAGAACATGACCCCTCAATTATCTTGTTCTGAAAACAAACTTCTGAATTGATACCAATCTGCAAAGATATCACCTTAAACACTTTTCTGAACTAAAACACAATAAATATGCAGAAATCAGGTTCGAAATCGGCAAAGAAAAGTGATCTACCGGATTGGTCAAAGTTTGGGAATCTTCAAAGGAGTTCATTCCTAGGTCTAAAATGCAAATCCATTTTCAATTATGTCTGACATCGGACCGGGTGCAAATATGGAAAGCACAAAGTATGCCATTTAATTCTGAATTCTGCAATTTCAGAGAAACTTCATTAAACTGGAAACGGAAAGGCTCTGGAAAAGTGGATAAATGGATTGGTAGGAGTCTATAAATCTTCAGGTAGGTACACTCCTATGTTTACAATATGAGGGAAAACTCAATTATCCAAAATGCTCACCCGGGTATAGACTTTCAAGACCTCAAAATGGGCAACTTAGCAATTCTACACTTGAAAACACAGGAAATCAGAATTATTCACCAATGGAATGGTTCAAGAAAACTTTTCATTTGATTTCATAAAGATCTGCATACTGGAAAATATGGAGTGTATGACCACTGGAACACAGTACAAAAGGAATTTTCTCAATTGGGTGAATTGGTCAAAAGTTGTAACATGTCAAAATGGGCTTTTCAGATTTCTAGGCAAAACAAAAATATAGACAGTTCTGAGCAACCAACTTTGGGAAGTATGAAAACTTATCAAATGGATTCGGAATGACCTAAGATCTAAAACATAAGCTCTCTGATATGCATGCTAAACATTCCCAAAGTGATGGCTTATGAAATTCAACAGGGTGTAAGATACTCAGAAGCAAACTAGGCTCCGGACAACAATTTGACAATTTTAGCAAAATGCAGAATTAGGTGACCCCCTCAAAATGACTAGTCCATAAACATGTCAGAACTGAAATTCAGGAGCTGGGACCCACTGCATATGTCAAATGGAAGGCATTAAAGCCTCTCCCAATTTGTATCTCATGAAAATCATCTGGGCATCTTTTTCAATCACTCGAACTGAGCCTTCTCACACAAAAATTTCAAGGGTACTTACTTTGCTCAACTGAAAAATCACACATGGTCACTCCAAATTTGTTCCAAATTTAGGAGTACCAACATAGGGGATCACTGATTGACCTTAATCCACCAGACAATCCTAAACCCTAATCTAGAATTCAAGATGGTAAATAACACATAAGAAGACATCAAAATGTACCAAACATAAAAAATTATACAAATCCATATAACTAGGGCCTTTTGGTACCAAATCACTCCACAAAACCTCATAAAAAGATCATGTTGCAGAAAACAAGCTTATTCCTGAAATTTGGCTAAGTCTGAAATTTCCTAAAACCTTCAAAATCTAGAATCTTTATTTGAACTCCTAGGAGGCTAAAACCACTCTCAAACATCCTGGAAGGTATTACATAAAATTTAACTTAAGTTATTACATTACATAAAACATTTTATGTTTCACCCTAAGGCTGAAATCGAACTGAGACCACCCTAACCCTAATCAGGGTTCCCAAAATTATCCAAAACTCTTGAGAGGGTTCCAAAAGATCCTAAACATAATACCATATGCAAAATAAGTGTCCTACAATTTTACACACCTCTAGGGTCAATCCCAGGTCAACATGAAACCCTAAACCCTTCCGAAAACCCTAAAAACCAAACTGGAAGAGTCCTACGCAGATGGTACCTCAAGCTGCGCATGTGGTAACCTAAGCTGTGCAGGTGGTTTCCCAAGCTACGCAAGTGGGGATTCTTCATAGGTGGTCATGCATCCTACGCAGGTGGTACCCAATTCTATGCAGGTGGTCAGGATTGTGTGCACTAGGGACATCAACCTCCATATTTGACCTTTTAGGTAAAACTAGGTAAGATGGAGGTCTAGAAAGAAGAATCGGAGGGATACCCAGTTGAGATTCCTCAGTTCTTCTTCCAAAAAATCCCTCAAACCCATCCTACCTTTGAGGTAAAACTATTTATTTCCTACCCATAGGCACAAGGTGCAGAAAGATGACCACCAGAAAACATTATTCTAACAAGGCGGAAGTCTGTATAACATCAACTGAAGAAGGTTTTATCTAAAAGAAAATACATTCTATGGTGACAACTCACAAAGAGGGATAGATAAATGGCATTCCATAAACATTATCTATCATAAAAGTATTCATTCATTATTCAATTCATACAAGAAGGCATTGCATCAAAACAACCATTAAAGTTTTCTTTGGATCACAAAACTACAGCAAACAGTGAAACAAACATATCAAACATAACATACACGTGAAACAGGATTCTCTTTCCGGGTAGAGCCTACCTGGAGTCCTACGGAGAAACCTTTGAAAGCAATTCCAAATCCACTCTAACCAGTCCCAATCCACTCAAGCCTTCCAATCAGAGAGATATATTCCAAGTACCTTCACTAACTTTTCAAATAGATTCAGACTCAGAATTTCCATATGTAATATCTCATATTTCTTCCTAGCTTTTTACTTTCTGAATCTCTTTTCATATATATGTTGTAGGATTGGTTGCACGGGAAGTTTCAACCGATGCAGCCATCCACAACTATTTTTTGGTTATTAGTTTGGACTTTATTAATTCTTAGATAAATCATTAGGTAAGTTGCTTCTCGTGAATCCTTTAGTTTATTTACCACTTTAGTTACTTTTGTTTAATTTCATGTTTTAAGTAATTTCTTTTATTTATCCTTACTTTTACTTTAGATAAAGATTAGTTACTATTCTTCTTAGAATAATAATAATTATTTACGTTTATATTATCAAGTATTATGTGGATCTAATTACAAATAGTAGTTAATTCCTCCATTATAATTAAAAGGCATATAAATATATAATTACATAAACACTCACATTAAAACATTTATATAAACATATTAATATAAACATATATATAGACATATGCATATGTGTGCACCCATATGCCTATGTGTATATATATTCATGTAATTATTATTATAAACCATGCATTAATGAATACCTTAGAAAAGCTTATTATCATGCATTTAATTCCATAATATAATCTTATTATTACTAATAGATACTCTTTCAACAAAACAATATTCACCTAGTCCTAGGGACTACAAATAATATCCATAATAATCAACTTTAAAATACCAAGCAAACATAATTGGACATCAATCCATAATCAAAGGACAAATTCAAAAAGACCCAACCTGGGAGCAAGGATCAACGCTAGGCTTAGTCTTGTGGGACCTGGTGTTATCTCTGTCACAACAACGATCGAGGATTTCAAGAGCACACTCAAACCTGTGGAGCTAGGTGGAGACGATGCTTGATACCTGCAATCCTGCATCACCGATAAGAGATACATGTGCATAGAAACATATATATATATATATATATATATACTACATAAGACATTGCAGATAGATGACCAGGATCGATACATCGTGTGGACCTCAACTACATGAGTAACTATGACTTCATCCTGAGTCATGAAACACATCATGTAGACACACACACACACACACACAAGAATTTAGCATTATCATAATGAGGGTTAGGATCCTAAGCATTGGGTTAGTCTATAATCGATAAATCATGAGAAATATCCTAAATTATTAAGTGACATACAAGATTCATTGAAAGTAACCTTAATAGAAGAATATATCTCTATCCATCCAGCACATATCACATAACCTCCTAACTGTGTTTAGAAAGGCATTGAAAGTATTTTATACATACATGGAGACAAACACATACATAAATGATACCTTTAGACAATATGTCTGACATTAGAATTCTCAGGTACAAGCCAATGAAATCATTATAAACAACTTACAGGAAAATAAGTATTAAGCTTATAAGGAAACATCTAAAGATCTTACTTCATTCAAAAACTTGTATTAGGGTTAGAGAGGTATTACATGTATAATCCTCACCCCATTTTTACTTTCTTTTGGAAGGTTTCTGGGTAACCAAATATTGTGTTATGTGTTGTGTATGAATGTTTACTTTAAATTTCTATGCATACAAACAAATAAGTTAATCTAAATGTGGCTTGAATAGATTATGTTTTATTGGTTCCTGATTCACCCCCCCCCCCCCCCCCCCGTCTCAAACACTGGGCACATAATATATTTCCAACAATATAGAAACATATAGACTGGAGAAATCCATTGAGAATGAAAAGATAGATCTTAAAGTGGCCATGGATCAGATCATCAAACTTAAGGAGCAGCTCTCTCTTTTCCTGAAAAGAAGAAAAGAATTAGCAATACAGATGCATGACAAGAACTATATAGAATAAAGAATTGAAGACTTTTGCAAGGACACAAGTTCTGAAGAAGATGATGCACCCATTGAAGAATTACTTACAAAGAATCTTGCTTTACATGAAGAAGTTAGAAATTTGAAGGGAGAACAGGAAATTCAATCAATCAGAATATGTGAAGTCATGGAACTAAAGAACAAAGCAAAAAATGACAGAAATATAGCACAAGAAGATAAAAGACTGCTGAGTACAAGATTAGAATAAAAATAAAATGAAATCCAACACTTGTCACTTCAGCAAGCTGATTTGGTAAGTCAACTCAACAATGCAACACATGAAGTTGTCAATCTAAGAACAGAAAATGAAAGACTACAGAATGATCTCAATGCTGAAAAAAAAACAACTGAAAGTATGATGAATTCATAAACCAGCATGGATCAGGCAATAGAATTCAGACATCATGGATAGACTAGATTAAGTTATACTAAATAAGGTGAATCCTCACAACAAGGAGCTCAAAGGAACAACAAGCCTACATGCAATCATTGTGGTAAGTTAGGGCACACATCAAATAAATGTTGGAGCAATGGAAAGTCAAAATTTAATGGAAAATGCTATAGTTGTAACAAACATGGACATAGGGCAAGTGAATGCAAAGAGAAACCTAAGTTTGAAGGAAAATGCTACAAGTGCAACAAACAAGGTCATAGATCTTCCGAGTGCAGAACTAAGAATTGGAATCCTGCTGAACAATTAGCCAAGGCAATTTTTGGTTGGGATTACACCACATGGTACAAATGTTGTCATTGTGGTGAGTATCAACACATTGGTGCAAATTGTATGAAGACTCACTTTAGAAAAAGGGATCCTACTAAGAGATGTTATGTATGCAAGAAACTCGGTCATCTAAGCAAGAACTGTATGAACAGAGAAAAAGTTGATACTGGTTTTGAGAATGGTAAAGCCAAAGTATCAGAAATCAGAACATAGATGAGAAATCAATGCGTAAGGAAATCCTTAGATAATTCAGATCAAAGTAATGAAGGATCTAATGACACCCTAAACAGTAAACTGGGTGGATCTACCATTACAGAATGGGAATGTAAGGAGATGACTGGAACTGTGAACTACAAGCCATTTTACATCAGTTCCAGGTAAGAAAAATAGTCCATATCTTCATATTGATGCATGAGGACATGTTATAGTTCTACCCAAGTCAGAATATTAGTTACACCCAAGCTACTCTAGCTTAACCAAGCTGATTCGGGCAATATTGATAATTGGAAAGTTGGTTTCACCCGAGCTTCCGAGTGAATCTGAGAAACACCCGAGTCATGCCAACTACTATGTATAGAGAATTTAATGAAATACTCTAACAAATGAAGGATTGTAAAGATTATTGCTTACAAAGCTTTTAGTTTACGAATCAATTCAGAGCCCTTAGTGATTCACTGCAAATTTGTGATTAAAACTAAGTTTGATCATTTCATCTGAACAAATATGGCATCCACTTCCAGTAGCAAGGTCAAGAAAGGTTCTGAGATGTTAGTAAGGAACACAATTTGTGATCCTCCAGTGTTTAAGCTTCATCTAACAGTTGCAGAGGAGATAGACCCAATGGGAGCTCATTCCCTGATTCCTCCGAGAGTGTTACTAGTTAACGACATTTGAAGCTTCTATCACTGCAACATACAAGAGCTTGAAACTATTGAGATGAACAAGGCATATGATGAATTATGTGAAAATTGGAGTCTAAAGCTCAAGCACAAGCACCTCAAAACTGATGGTTTAACACAAATCATGCACATTCCAAGGGATTTCCAGACAAAATGGTCGATATATGTTCTCAGCTATGTCCACAACATGCAACTATGGTTGGAACATCCTGTGATGATCATGAAGCAGATAATTCACCGTGTCACTAGGTTCCCAATGCTAGATAAGCCGAAAGCTACCAAAACCCTAGCCTAGGATGACCTAGCTAAGTTAACTCTTGTCGAGTAGGATGACAGAGGCATGAGACTTAACAGAGTAACTAATATGGAATTTAAATTTGGTATTCATGTTATAGACCACAAGATATATAGGTCGAGCAGACCCAATAGTGTTCTGTATGAATCTATTGACCTAGAATACAAAGTGGTGAAGAAGAATCTTTTATTCGACCTAGAAGAATCTTTTATTCGACCTAGAATAATTATATCTTGTCCAGATGAGGAAGAATATGGAAAGCATCCGAGTTTCCAAATCCAATTCATGTAATTTTGGTTCTCTTCTTATCTACATATTATTTTATGTTGAGAAGTTCTTTCCCTCCAAAGGAATAGTAGCATGGAAGAAAGATAGACCAATAATCCATCATATTAATGAGTTCATGGTTAAGTTAGGAGATAACTTTGACACCATTATGAATGGATATTTTGAGAGTTTCAAACAGAAGATGCAGAGTAGGTACAAAATTCCCAAACAACTAGTTGAGAATTACAAAGATGAAATATGTTTTCTAGTTGATCGTGATAAGGTTTATATACAAGTATTAAAGCAGAGGGTTGCATGGGTAAAACCCCTGCCATATGAAGTCAAAAAATATGACACAAAAGATATCATAGAGGCACTTATAAATGAACCTGCCAATCCAAAGGCACCTTACTTTGGAACATATGAGGAAGCAAAGAGCACGATATCTCTGGAATTGAGATTCCCAAGATATTGAAAAGAGGAAGGAAGAGACTTGATACATTCAAGAAGAAGTATGGAAAGACCTCTGATTCTCCTTCCATCTCTAAGAGTAAAGAGGATACAGTTAAAATAGGGGATTTTGAATCTAAAGAAGAAAAGGAAAGAACTGATATTGAACCTCCATGGAAGAAGAGGAAGGCAACACCCAAATAGTTTAAGGCAAAAGGTACTACCCCTATTGTCACCTTGAGGAGATCAAGAAGAAAACTTATACTGAGTGATGATGAGGATGATCATGATGAAGAACATACTATGGTTTTCACTAAACCAACATCCACACTTGATCATAAGATTGAAGCATTAAAACAAGGAAGAGTTGTGAGCTCTTTAAAATCACTCAATTACGCTTCTAGGACCAAGGAAGAAAAGAAGAAGATTGAAGAAGCAGTGGTGTAGAAGATGGGAAAATGGAGTATGACCCCTCCGAGCTAAAGAATTATATGACTGAAGACCTATTCAAGGCAGTCTCCATTCCCTAGAACAATGCAGTCCAAACTGAAATGGACATAAGGGAACAAACATTGAAGAAAGTTATGCCTGCAATGGAGGGCAAAGAAGTAAAAGAAGCCTTGAGAAAATATCAAAATAATCACACCCCCAGATTCAGGGCATTCCAAATATTGAACAAGAATGTAGAAGATGTAGTCCTGTGTGCCACATTAGTGTGGAAATCAATATTTGAGATGAAAGATGATGATGAGACAAAAGTACCAAGTACAAACCCTCCTAAACAAGTAAATAATGATACATTACCTGAGGTACAGACCATTGAGGAGTCAAATGCTGAGAAGATTGTAGTTTAGGTAATGGAATCATTACCCCAATCTCCTATCTAGAATATAGTACATCTAAGCAAGGACAAGGTTGCAGAATCCACATCTGAACATATAGTAACTGAGCAATAGGATCCAATCACTACTGAGAAAAGCACACCCGAGTCACAGAAAGACAAGGTAGACATTTATACTACTAGTATTGACTCATCAGTTAATATTGATTCAAAAATTGGTACTATAAAGGTCAATGACCTAATCGGAATGAATACTGAAGAAAAGGATGAGGAAGGTAAAGGTAAGGAAATTGTTACTTCACCGAGTTCTAAGACACTAGGAAAAGAAAAAGTAGTAATTGCTGATGAAATAGATCTTGATAAAGAAATTGGGATCTATCCGGCTTATCTGTAGAGGAAATGGATATTTTGGGAGAATTATGGAAGAAAAGATCTACACACCAAAAGCTCTGAAGGGAAAGACAAAGGAACAAAATACTTGAAGATTTCAAAGGCATATTTTTAGATGCATTTTATATTGAAGTCAATGAGAGCGAATAAATAATGGTCCAACTTGTTGACATTGTCCACAAGTTCAACACAGATATGAATGGTTAGGAGAAGTTACTTGAGAAGGCAGAGAAGAAATTTGAGAACAAGGTTCTAGAAAACATTGCAAATAAGATTGAAATTGACTAGGTGTAGCTTACAAATATCATCAGCACTGTAGAATCTACCGTGAAAAATGTGGTAGCACTATTTGTAAAGTTGAGTGACACCTCCAACTTTACTATGGAGATCAAGAACAAGGTAGTGAAGATTGATGCAGACATGAAGGAAAGTGCAAGGCAGTTAGCACTTGACTCGAGCACCAGTTCTACTCACTTCATGATGATCAAGTATCTTACTAATCTACATGATGCATTGTTGAGAGAAGAAGCAAGGACCAAATAATCACTCACAGCAATCCAAAGCCAACTTCTACCACACATGGATGGAATGCAGAAATGCATAAAACATGCTAAGACACTCATCCATGACAACAATTTCTTAGTTGTTGAGCTAATGTTAGAGTTGTCTGTAGAGCTACAAGTTGAATTGCACATCATGAAGGTGCTACAGGACAATTAGGACAACACTTTGTCTTAGATTTTGAAGGTACATAGTGATTTCCTAGCCTACTTTGGAAAAACCTTGTAAATATCACTTTTGGCATTTTTGTCAAAAACAAGGGGGAAATATCATTATATTGTAATTAAGGGGAAATATCATTAAGGAAACACATGTACAGTGAAAGAATGTAGAAAATATACTTTACAAAAACAATTTTGAAAAACACAAAAATAGAGACAGTTGGACCCGAGCAGCAGAAGCAGTGTCAAAACCCAAGTAGACGGTAAGGAGGAGTTTTGAAATATCAGACACAGAATTCAATGATAATTTTTTTTGTCACTAATTATAAAGGGGGATATTGTAGACCTTATGGCAAGACATATTGTCAATTAGTGTCAAAACACTTAGTCAACTAGTGTCGACTGAGGTAGCTAGCATTATGCATAGTCTCGAGTGATCAACATTACCTGAGTGATCAACATTGCTTGAGTGATCAACATCGCCCGAGTGATCAGTATCACCTGAGTGATTTGTAGTATCACCTGAGTAGACTTCTGGACCTGAGTGATAGTTTCAAGCCGACCTTGCATATATTGTTAAATATAATTTTGTTTATTGCAAGCTGACTTACAGAGTTATTTGTTGGATAAAGATATATATGTAAGATAGTTTATTTTATCCAATGTGAGTATGTATGTGAAATGTATAAGTAAGAATGTATGCATAATTATAAAGGCATGTGAATGGAAGTTTGATTAAGAGAAGAATTATTCAAGTCAGTAGAATCCCATCTATCACATTCAGGTGATCAGTTATATTCACAAGGATCTTATTCAGCAATCATAGTTGCATAGAGAAGATTATCAAATGGTTCATTCTCATAGGTGGATCAGAAAAATTCTTTAATAAGGTAGACCTAATAGTCCTTTCTCTAAATCTCTTAACAGAGTTGCATTACCTATTGTATTGTACAAAATCCTTTAACAAGGAGGACCTAATAGTCCCTTCTATGCTCCTAACAGGGAAGACCATCAGAAGTGGTCATTGTAAGTTCTAATAGGCTAAATTTATACTGCAGTACTAAATCTTGTGGGTATAATCCCCACCCCAGTTTTACTTTCTTTTGGAAGGTTTCTGGGTAACCAAATATTGTGTTATGTGTTGTGTATGAATCTTTACTTTCAAGTTCTATGCATGCAAACAAATAAGTTAATCTAATTATGGATTAAATGGATTAAGTTTCATTGATTCCTGATTCACCCTCCCCCCCTCTTAGTCACTGGGCACATCATATATTTACAATAGTTTCAGTCCATACAATGCCTTTTGTAGCTTGCATACTGTAATGTCCCCGCCAGGGAACCCATAAGGAATCAGGTCTTATGACCAAAATTGCAACTAATTTTTTTTATTTTTTTATTTTTTTACATCATTACTACTCCACATTTACATTCCTTAAGGTTCCCTTAATGAATTTCATTTACTAACACAGTTACATTACTTATCCAAATTAAATTTCATTTCCTTTCTTTACTTTCGCATTTAGAATTTAAGAGATAGGGTAAGAAAATAACATTTCATTTACAATTATATTCCTTACTTTATATACTAATTCCATT
>MU227847.1:79398-95397 GCA_018584345.1 Thuja plicata
TATATATATATATATATATATATATATATATATATATATATAATGGTTGACTATGGTAATAAAACTGCTCAGAAACAAGACATTATTTTTTCTCATCCATTCATAAACAAAACATTACTTTTCATCAAAACATGTCACATTATCATCATAAAACATTATTCATAAAGCTTTAAAATAATCAAAAATATTTTAGATTAGACACATTGTATGGCTCTTCCATTTCAACTTTTCATCATCTTTAATTATTAAGTGTGATGCAAATCCTTTATAATAATGAGATGTGTATTTATGCTACATACTAATTCAAATATAATATTGTAAAAAATTTCAATAATAAAATATGCCTTAGAGTTAATTTATACTAATGCATCTTTTTAAATTGAAATGAATGATATTTCTTGGTTTCTATATTATAAAGTTTTACTAGCACTACTTTTGGCTATATAATAACACTGCTTATGATTAATATATTTTCAAAAATTTTGATAAAAATGTTTTATGATTATGATGATAAAAATAAATTGAAATAGCATTGTTTTTGTTACCATACAAAAAGAGTTCATAAATTTGATGACAAGAATACGTTTTGTAAATAACTTTTAAATATTTTTTTAAATTGAGATAGATATATGTTCATAATTTTACAAATATAGAATTGTTAATTAAAAATAAGCTATCATATTTTAATAATAAATTATGAAGGAATAAAATATGCCTTAGAGTTAATTTAGATGTTTAAATAGATATTCCTTGGTCGAAAGATTTTTGGGAGTTAGGCCCAATATTGAGGTGGTCTGTGCCTTTACCAGTAGGAAATGGGTGTTGAAAGGGCAGGTGGATGTGGTAGCTATGACAAAATGATGCTTGTCTTTTTTCTTCTCCTGTGAAGAGGATAGAATGAAGATATTATGTAACAAGCCATGGATGATTGGGAAAAAATACTCTGGTCCTTCAAAAATGGTGTCCCAACCTTGTGTTTGAAGACGAGGTGGTGAAGCAAGCCCCAGTCTGGGTTAAGCTTCATGGTCTTCCCTTGGGATATTGGATGGAGGATATATTTGCGAGGATAGCCAATTTTTTGGTGAGCTGTTATCCATTGACCCTGTCACAAAATCAAGAAGAAGATTAACTTATGCTAGGATATGTGTTGGTTGGTATAACGCGGGAAGCTGATATGCCTGAAAAAATAAGTATTCATTCAAAACTGGGATTTTGGGACCAAAAGATAGAATATGAATCTATCCCTTTTGCTTGCTTTCATTGTAAGAAAGTTGGGCATTGGGCGAAGAAATGTCCGACTAAGGCACTCAAAGAAAGGTGAAGAAGTGGGTTCATGTTAGAAAGCCTAAATATAATGGGGAAAAAATCTCAAGAGGGTTCTTATCCAACAAAGTGGGGGATAAGGATCAAAACAAAGATATAGAGGGCAAGGGAAAGGAGAATGGCCGGGCTAAAAATGGAAGTACAGAAAGTAATGAAATCCTACAATACCAAGTAGAGGATAGAAGTAAGGGGGGTGTAATACAGCAGGACATTAATAAGAGGCAAGAAATGATAATAAATGAGGCTTTGGAAAAGGAAGAAAGACATGCAAACTTTCATAGAAGCCCTATTATTATGGAATCGAATGATGTCAATCATGAAGAGCATGAACCAGAGTCCCCAAGACCAAAAGAGTTTGGAGAGAAAGAATCAGAATGGGAGGATCCTCAACGGTGCATTGTTTTAGGACAAGGAGCCATAGAAGCTTCATAAATGTCTCCTCAAGTGATCAAGAGTACTTTTCTAGAGAATCAAAACCCAAATTGGGGAGATGTTGATTACATTAATCATGCTTTCAAGAGATACAAAAGTGGGCAGGAGGATGGAGTAGAAGCTTCTGCGGATGCAAAAAAATCTAAGAGAAAGAAGAAGGAGAAGGCTAATCGACCCCATACAAGAAGTATAAAAATTGGAGATGTGGGAGGGTTGATGACCTCTCCTAGTAGGCCATCTAATCATAAAATTTGAGCCATGGAGGCTAAAAAGAATATAGCGGATGGAAGTCAGAAGACCATCCTAGAGGCAGGACCCTTTATTAAGGTATGAAGATTATCTATTGGAATATTAGAGGATTGAATAATCCTCATAAGCAAGATATAATTAGAAATAGATTAGAGATAATAAACCTGATATTTTTTTGATCCAAGAAACTAAAATGCTTAAGCAGAAGGTTGAAAAAATTAGATTTTTTAAGAATGGTAATATTTGTGGGGGGGATTCTGAAGGAGCCTCGGGGGGTATTGCTACCCTTTGGAACTATGATGTTATAAAAGGTGAAGTTATTTTTCAAGGGATTAATTTTGCCTATATCATATTTAGTCATCTCAAGGATGGTACGTCTTGGGTTTTGACCAACATTTATGCTCCAAATACCAAAACTGGCAAAGAGTCTTTTTGGGAGATGCTAACCAATTTGAGAAGGGGTTTTAGTTCTGAGGAGTGGATTGTTATGGGAGATTTTAATACTCCCTAGAAAGAAACTGAAAAAAAGGGGGGAAGACAAACAAATTTGGACAGAAGAATGAACCTTATGAATTTCTTAGATGAGCAAGGCCTCCATGATGTAGATTTGCAGGGAATTAATTACACCTAGACTAATAGAAGAATTGAGAAGGATCTCATTCAGGTTAGACTTGACAGATCTCTTATTAGTAATGATTGGTTTTTTCATTATTACTGTTCACTATCTGCTCATGTGAGAGTGGGATTTGATCACAACCCCATTACTTTCATGGTTGATCCCATTACTAGAAGGAGAAAATTTCCCTACATATTTGAGAAAATGTGGACGCATCACCCTCAATTGGAATAAAAAATTAAGGAATAGTGGAAAATAAAGATAAAAGGTACAACTATGTTTATTCTTGCCAAGAAATTGAAACAGGTTAAGGAGAATATCAAAATATGGAATAAGTACATCTTTGGTAACATTTTTACCACTAAGGCCGATATTTGTTTGGAACTGAAAGATATTCAGGTCACGATTCAGCAGGCTGGATATGATTAAATTACAAGACAACAAGAGAATGAGAAACTTGTGGAGTATCATGATATTATTTCTAAGGAAGAAACTTTCTGGAGACAAAGAGCTCAAAAGATTTTTTGAAGGAAGGGGACAGGAATACTAAATATTTTTTCATGACTACTCTAAAGCATAGACTGGCCAATAGAATTACCAATTTAAATATAAATGGTACAAGATCTGATGATGAAAATACTATTAGAATGGAAGCCAAAGGTTTTTTTCAAAATCTTCTCCAAGAGGACAAAGATATTGACAAGGAAGCTCAAAAGGATTTTTTGGTTGGTATTCCCCATATCTTGGATGAGAACCAAAATGCTAGTCTCACTGCTATCCCTTCTAATGATGAAATTAGAAAGACTATTTTTTTTCTTTTGAAGGGGACAAGGCCCTGGTCCTGATGGGTTCCCCCTATTTTTCTTTCACAAATTCTGGACAATAATTTAAAAGGATGTGACTAGTGTTGTGAAGGAATTCTTTGGTTCCAAGAAGCTTTTAAAAGAGTTGAATGGTACCTTTATTGCCCTTATCCCTAAACAACACGGTGCAGATAATATGGACCAGTTTAGACCGATACATTTATGTAATTCGACTTACAAAATCATCTCTAAGGTGCTAACTATAAGGATTCTCTCTATTTTTTCATCCCTTATATCCTGGCAACATAATGGTTTTGTCCTAAGGAGGTAGATCATGGATTCTATCATCTCTGTCCACGAAAATGTGCATTCATGGTTATGTCTAGAAAGGAGGGGTTCATTATGAAATTGGACCTATCCAAAGCCTATGATAGGGTTGATTGGGATTTCCTTAAGAAGGTGTTGAAGGCTTTTGGCTTCAACAACATAAGTATAGACATCATCTATCAGCTGATCTCTTCTGCTACCTTTTCAGTTCTGGTTAATGGTTCTCCTAACCCTCTTTTTAAATCTTGAAGGGGTTTAAGGCAGGGTGATCCCTTATCTCCGGTCATCTTTGTTATCATGGTTGAGTGTTTGGGCAGATATATTGGGAATTTGGTCCAGAATGGGGAATTTAAAGGCCTCAATCTGTCTTCTGATGCACAAGTCTGCTCTCACCAATATTTTATGGATGACTCAATTATTATGGGGGAAGCTTCAGTTAAAAATGATAAAAGCATCAAAAAGGCTTTGAATAGCTATGGGATAGCTTCGGGATAGGTCATTAACTGAGGAAAGAGCTTTGTCTTCTTCTTCAATTTCCCTGAAAAAAGACAACGTAGAATTAAGAATGTTCTAGGGTGTGAGATGGAGTCTCTGCCTGGGACATACCTAGGTCTCCCTCTTTGCTTGGAGCCCCCTGACTCGTTCTGGAGTTCTCTGGTGGACAAATTTCATAGCAAACTGGTTGGGTGGAAGGGCATGATGTTGATCCCAGCTGGGAAGATTTAGATTCTTCATTCTACTCTTCAAGGATTACCTCTTTATGCACTTAGCATATTCAAAATCCCAAAAAAATATGGAGATGCCATTGAGAATATTCAAAAGGCCTTTTTGTGGACTAGAATGGAAAATAAGAAAAGGATGACCCTTATTGCTTGGGAAAAGGTCTGTAAGCCTATGAATAAAGGGGGACTTGGTTGGCGCAGAGTTATAAACCTTAATGACCACCTACTTGCTAAATTAATTTGCAGATACTATAAGTTGAAGGGTGAATGGACTCTAATATGGGATAAAAAATACAACAAGGAGCATCCTAATCTTGTCAGCTTTCTTAATAATGAAAATGTTTCAGGGGGATCCTTTATATGGAGAAATATTTTGAAGAACAAGGAAATCATTAGAAAAGGTGTTAAATGGAAAGTGGGCAATGGGAGGATAGTTTTATTTTGGGATGAGGAATGGCTATTGGAGAACCCTTTGAAGGAGATTCTTGAGTGGAAGGACTTTGAGAACCAGTGGAAGTTGAGGTTTGGGGTAAAGGTGGCCGATTATTGGGAAAGGAATCGATGGGTGAACCTTACTGTTATTGATCAATCTTTGGGAAAGCTTAATAAAATCCTTAATTCTTTCACTCTGATCCATGAAGAAGATAGATTCATATGGAAGTATAGATCAAATGGGAACTTTTCTATATCCTCTTTGTTCCATCAGGATTCTGAGAAGTTAAATGAACCATGTTGGGCTAAGGTCTAGATTAAAGGTCTTACTCCTAAGGTTAATGTATTTTTTTGGATAATGCTCCAAAACAAGGTTCTTACAAATGAGAATTTGAGAATAAGAGGTATTACTATGGTCAATAGATGTTATTTATACAATCGGGATGAAGAGACAATTAATCACTTGACTCTTCATTTCCCTTATGTGTGAAGTATGTGGGGAAAATTCTTTAAACTTCTTAATGTTGATTGGATTATACCTGAGGATTTGCAGAGTTTTTTTCAATTCTTGGATTCCTCCCTCTAGGAATGAAATTGTTACTAGGATTTGGAACTTCATTTTACCCTATATGTGCTGGGGGGTTTGGAAAGAAAGAAATGGGAGAATCTTCAAAAATAAGGTTTCCAATGAGAAAGTGGTCTTCCATAAGATCAAAAGAGTTGTTATGGAAAATATATACTTAAAGGACAACATGGTCAAACCCTCTAACTTGGAGGACATTACCTTTTTCAATAACTTGAAAATAAAAGGCAAAATAAGAAAGGACAAGGAAAAATTAGGGAGAGAAGGAGCTAGATGGGATTGCCCTCGTAGGGGATGGATGAAAGTGAATTTTGACAAAGCATCAAAAGGGAACCTAGTGGTTGCAGGGTGTGGTATGGTGATAAGAGATGAGCATGGGGTTTGTAAAGGGATAAGAGCTATCCCTTTAGGTTTTCAAACCAACCATGTAGCCGAGGTCAATACGGCCCTTTATGGTTTAATCTTAGCCAAGGATAAGGTATGTAAGAATCTTTGGCTTGAAGGTGACTCCCTTAATATAATAAAATGTCTAAATAATGATTGTGAAGCTTCTTGGTCGATTCATAATGTTATAAAAAAGATAAAATCCTAATCAGATCTTTCAAATATTGTGTCATTACGCATAACTACAAAGAAACCAATGGTATTGTTGACTGGGATACCAACATGGTGTGCAAGATAGAGGCGATGATGCATTGGATTGATGGGGATGAAATACCTTTTTAGGTGAAATCATTAATGGAAAGTTATTGTTTACGGAGCAAGCAAGTAAAGGTTTTACATGGTAAGTTTAATGAAGAGCTTTGATTACGAGGTGAGGTGTCATAATTACTTCATATGGGTGAAGTACATTATGGTGATGTTGATCCTGAGTTGGCACGGATTCTGGGTGTTTTTGGCCAAGCTGAAAGAAGTCAGTTTTATCCATAATAGAAGTAGCATTTCTTTCATCGAGACTGATAGTTTCTTGTAGAGTGAAAAAATGGGAGGAAGCAAGAAACACTTCAATCCTGTCAACTATGATGAGTGGAAGGATAACAAGACTATTTGGATTTTACTGAATAATATTGGGATGGAGGTCTTCATGGAGAGGTTACATGGAAGAAACCCTACTGTAACAAGGCAATTTTTTAAGACCTAGAAGAATAGGAAGGTGTTTGTGGGGAATCAGCTCATGGAGGTTACAGATGAAATCATAGCTGAGGCCACGAGAATGAGTATGGAAGGGCTTAAGTTTTATAGAGACAAAACTATTTTTGACAAATCCTGGGATAAATTTGCAACTGAGGAGGAGGAGAAGGCGAGAGTGGTGAAGGTGGATACTTCCTACCATAACCTGAAACACATATCTAGGTTGTGGAGGTATGTGTGTTTTGTGGTTATCAATTACATAACACTCAATGGTAGATTTACTAGAGCTTATGGGAATCACTTTATGTTGTTGAACCACTTCAGGCATAATGTTAAAATTAGTCTTCCATTTTATTTGTTGAGTTTGCTAGAATTTACCATCACTAGTCTTTAGAAGGGCCCCAATGGTGATCATACTTCACACCAAGACCTCATGCTTCTTGTATTTGACCTTATTAAAATGAAAAAGGTGGAGAAACCCTTCCAGAAGAGGATTGTTAGGGATGAGGAGGACACTGAAGGTGATGAGGAGGAAAATTTATCTAGTGAGGAGATGAAGGAAGTGGGCGAGTTGTTTCACACTCCTAAGAAGGAAAAAGCCTCATCTTTGAGGAAAATTTAGGTGAAGGTTGTTGTGGCGGACTTGGAAACGGAAAAAGATACAAAGGAGGATGAGTATGAGAACAAAAAAGGGAAAGAAGGTAAGAAAAGGAAGCGTGGGGAGAACAGTAAAAATAAGAGGAACAAAAAGGGAAAAAACCCTAGTAAAAGAAGAATTGTGTTGTCCTCGGAGGAGGATGATGAAGTGGAACAGGAATAGAGCATTGAGATTAATTTGGGGAATGAAATTAGGGAAGAGGAAAAGGAGGACAAAACAAAAAAATTATAGGAAGACCAAATTCCCATGGTGAATACGAAGGAGAATCTACAGAAGTAAATCAACCAGAGTGTGGAGGATATTGTCAACAACCTGGAAAAAGACACCGAGACCAATGATGTTGCTAATGTGGATACTGGTAAGGATTTTAGCGGGGTGGAAGACATTACTAAAAACAAGAACTATGTGTTGGATTTTACATGTACTCTAGGTAAAATGATGGATGAAATTGTCAAAATTAAAAATAAGATGCAAATTATGAGAGGCGGGGTTAACCTCATCACAAGAATTGGTGTTGGGGATAAACTAGTTGTAGTATGCCTTGATGAGATGGAAGAAGTGGTGGGAAAAAATGAAGCCTTTGTGGAAATTGTGGCTAAAGTCTGCAAAATGGAAAAAAGATTCAAGGAGAAAGAGGATAGGGCAGTGGAAGGGGATTTGGATGGTAAAATTCATATGTCGCATAACAGAGTGGAAAAAATGGAAGATACCATGCATAAGATAGGGTAGAAAATCCTGGTCAGCCTTCAGGTTAACACAGAGCATGCGAAGATCTTGGAGAAGATGGAACAGAAAAAGGGTGACAAAGATGGGAAAGAGCATAAGGATACTATGGGACTGAGAAAACATACTCGGGCAAGCACCAAAAAATTGGTAACCAAGGATGATAAGGAGCTAGATGAGATCAAGATCCCTGCTAATTAGATGCATTTGATGGTGATCTAGGTACAAGATTTAATGAAGACCATGCGTTTTTCCTGTTCTAGGTCTTTTCTTTTTGTTGTCCCTATCTTTTTGTGGTATTTTGTCTCCTATTAGGCTTGCTGCCTCTTTATTGTTGGGGCTTTTTCTCTAAGGTTCTATGGCATAGTTTATGCTAAACTTTATTGTAATATTCATTTAAAACTCTTTGGTTGAGGTTTTGGGTCCTTGCAAAACCTATTTTTACGTAATCAGAACATAATGTAACTATCAATGAAAATACATAATGAATATTTCTCAAAATCCATCATATTGCAAGTCATACCATCCATTGTGTATACTAGATGAATTTATCCTCTAAAGCATTTCTTAGATTGATTCAATTACTTTATCCACCACAATAAATTTACATTTGATAGCTATTAATACCAATTAACAAGATCAATTGTGTGAATCTCATGAACAAACAAATCGCTCTTGAATTTTAAAATTATATTTTAAATTTGCAAAGTCAGCAAATTAACACACTGAATATGATACACCATTTGTATTCAAAGTTCAGATGAAGAAATCCCAACCCTTATTACATAATACATTCTCTTTTAAATAGAAAATTCAATCACAAAATCATAAATCCTATGACTAGAGTTTCAGGGCATTTTTCCTGGCCCCTAAATTTTTGGAATAAAGTTTCTTTGACCTACAAGTCATAGAACTCACCCAAACCTAATTTTCGTAGCTTTTCTTGAGTTATAACTGATCTTAACTGACCCTTATCTTGTGCACAACTTAGGAAATTTTTGGGGACTCAAAAAGAATCTTTTAGAAGAAGATTCCCCATCCAAATATTTATCACATTAGCAAAAAAGTTGCCAAGTTTGCAATTCGGCATTTTTCTTTTCTATGTTGAAAAAATTTAAAGTATGCACATCAAACTTTCCTCATAACTTTAGATATTGGCTATTTCATCTAGAAATTCTTGTGTGAAAATATTAACCACTTCATTAATATTAGGAATTCAAGAAACTTTACTTAAGCCTACAAGGGAATTTGAGAAAACTTTACCTATGATTGCAAGTTATTTTTGAATGTCCTTTGCTTCATTGCTGCAAACTCAACTTGTGGAAGCTCCTTATGCATTTTTGAAATTTCTTATTTTATCCTTGTCAATCAATCAATGGATTCTTTTAAATCAATGGCTTGCATAAGATTATTGAATTCTAACACAATGTCGACAATGTTGTTCATAACTTTATTTCCTTATCTTTCCAAAACCAACAAGAGAGCTCAATGATGAAGTCTTCAGATCCACTCATCGGTGCACATACAAAATCTCCCTATTTCACAATGGAGTTTTTCTTCTTCAGGAAATATTTGATGGCTACTTTCATCAATCTTAGCTGTAAAGATGGAAGACCAATGATTTCTTCCTCCAAAACTATTGTTGTAAGAAGCTTATCTACAATAGTTTTCTTAATGTTCTGAAAAAATTGGAAGGAAATCCTCCTGTAGAGGAATAATTTGATCAATCTTCTTGTATTTTCATCATTTTCCACCATCTCATAAAAAATTCTCAACTCCCTATACATAGGAAGGTAGAGAGTGAAAACTAGTCTAATTGTCATTTCCTCCTTTTGTTCTATATCATCTCTCTATTATTCACATGCCTTCACAAATGGGTCTACATGGGGAACCTTATTTCTTGCATTTATTGTTTCCTAAATGTTATTCTTTGGGTTATTCAGGTCAAGTTATCCAAATCCAATTCCTCCACTACATTAGCATTAAAAATAGGTCTAATGTACACCTTGTCCTTATTGTACAAGGATAAACCCTCTCTTTTGAACCCCTTGCCCTAATATCATATGAAATTTACAATCTCTCAACATCCCTTTCCAAGTCAAGTTATATTCTGCAATAATCTTTCTCTCAGACCTCATAGTCATTTGTGCAATTTTCCCAGTGATCTTCAACACAGGGTTCATGTTTAAAGTGCACCCCTATTACATGCGTGAAAGTGCCTATGGGGTGAAATTTACCCCTTTCAATGGAGATTTCATTGATTAGATAATCTTCCCACTCAAGTCACACTGCCTTTTCTATTTTCAAATCTTGGGAAAAGTGTGCCTTTATCTTGATGGGAAATCGGAAACAAGTTTTTGGTTTTCTCATAATCAACCGGTGAGAATCTTAGATCTATTTGCACAATTACATGAGCACAAACCTATTGTATGGATACCTAGGAAGCTTTGTGGGTTGTAATATACAACCCACCACCCAGATGTATATAAATGTGCATAATTCAATGTAATAATTTCTCACCTTCTTGACTTGAGAAGTAGCCTCCATTACCAACCTCTTAGAGAAATCCCTTTCAATGGCCCTTATGACTACAAAGATGAAGGCACCATTAACAATCCTATAATTTGACTTCTCTAACTATTGTCTTTGGACCAACTACAGATAATGAGCATGGATCTAGGTCCTTTCATCCATGAAAGACTTTCCCACTATAATTCCTACAAAATTATGTTATGTTGTGAGCAAGTAGACTGTGTATGATGTCATATAAAAATTTTGTCTGGTCTTAACTTTTTGTAATTATTTATTTAGATTATTTCTAATTATTCTTCCCTAATCACTCCTTTCCTTCCTCTTCTATATGTTCTTGATGTACAAAACCATCCAAAGCTCCAATTATCTAGCATGTTGATGTCCTCTCATAGGAATTATCTATGTAGAACCATCTTTTCCAAATTGTATACTTTTCTTGGTCTCTCCAAATAAAATTCATTACTATAAGCCTTGATCTCAAGTTCATCATCATAAAAAAATTTCAAATTCACCTTAGAAATTGGTAATCAATTATCTACACACCAAATTTTGTGTCCCCATCCTCATCATTGTTTTCTATTCCTTATTCCCTCATATTGTTCTTGACATAATCCCCCTTCATTAAGTTTTAGCCCTAATACTTTTTTGAAGAAATATTGCATTGTGACTAATTGTAGGATTCTAACATTCAGATGATACCTAAATTAAAAATCTCGTATAAATTCTATTATATACCATTTTATATTGATAACAAATAAGAATTAATATTTTAATGTTCTTTTGTACACATTCTAGCACGCAACTTAACCATAACTAGCTAATATACGATATTATAACTAGGAATATTATCTTGAATAGTTGTCCAATATAACATATAGTCTACAACTTGGATAAAATAGAAAAATATTTTATCTTTGATTAATCTATGACAATCCTTCTCACCATAATAGGCTTAATAATACTGGATAGATTATTGATTTATGGTATAAGTTTCTCAATGATATATTTGTTGGAAAGTGGTTCATTCAGGACTCTTCTGGAACACTTGAGGGTTTTCATTTATGGAAACACGTCTGTAATGGATGATCGCATAGCGTGAAACATAGTTTTGGAGTTAAGGATTACAAAATGACTAAGTTCAGGAAGTAGAGTTGCAGGGTACAGGAGTACAATTTTGTTCAACAAATATAGTATTTGGTGAATGAAGACATGATAGCTTAGGAGAATCTATTTTGGGATATGTGTGACCTCCATTTATGGTCACTTATGCTTTGGAGTTGATCTCAGTGAGTTACAATATAATGAAGACATGTGAAGATAGAGTAAGAGTGATATAGGGCAGATGAATAGTTGCGATGATTGAGGGAATATAGCATAGAATCTAAATGTCCTAAGTTGGATTTAGATTGTGGATTACCTATGTTTTGATAGTGTATGATTGCCGACTTCGTAATTTCTTTTTGTATAAGTGTTGGTTCCATTTTGTGATGTATTTGGAAGTTGATTGGACATATAATGATGTATATATAGGAAGAGATTTTTGAGAAGCGAAGCATGTATGTAATGGATGTGATGTGGATAGATGAATGATTGCATTATGGTGTAAGAATCAAGCAGATGATTTTGCAAGCTACAACTGGAACTACTTAATCATAGCAGATGCTTGTTTTTTTCCTTCTTGAAGTATTGTATCAGGATCATATTTCTATTTGTATGAGTAGTGAGCTCAGTATACCTTTAACATGGTTTTTGTATTCCTCTCAAAAGTAAATGTACTAATGTAATAATCATCTCCTAACAAGGATAGGTCTCCTTGAAAGGAAACTAAGTGTGTGGAAAATAGTTCCCTATGCTAAACTCCCAAGAAGAGGATCATGCAAATTCAGATTTAACCCTTATCAATTACATAATGATAATACAATAACATGCATACATAGAAATTTGAGAATGACACAGTGATTTACCCAGAGGAAAACCTTTTGGTAAAAAACCACAGCACTCCAAAACCTGCACAGTGTATTAATAAAAACTATTACTGTTTACAATACACTTGCAATGCAAGTTCTTCCAGTAGATAAAATGACACTTGAAGAGCAATTTGGCAGCATAACAGTTGTATGCCTCCTTTGATCATGATTCATGATTCCCAAGCTTTCCAAAGGCAAGGGTTAGTAGCAAAGGTTTTACAAATGATATAAATCAAGCACACAAGAACTACTAAAATGAATAACTTGAAACGTAACCAATAAAATGTACAAGCACAAGAAAGGAAAACAAATAAATGCAAACCCTGAAGTGCTTGAAGCTTCTATTGTCTCTCTCTGCGGCTTCTGAAATGTTGTTCTTGATGCTCAGTATTGGTGTGGGAAACGTCTATGACTTGAGAAGTGTCAAGAATTTTCTAATTGAAATGAGTGTGTGATCGCAAGATGGCTTGAATGCTAGAAATAAACTGACATAGTAATGGCGCACAAGAGATTGAAATCCTGGATCCTTCAAATGGTTATGAAGGGTTGATTATATAGGAATTGGTGATGATATGAACAGTTGAGATCAATCCTAGAGATAGGGAGATGAATGATTCAGATTAAAAGTGATGAAGGGCACTCCCCTTAATACCACAAGTACACAGCAGAAATAGAGAGAAACAACAGAAATTTGCAAGAACAAAAAATTGGCTTCTTATTGGCTCCACAAATGTGGAATTAAAAACTTTAGAATTACAATATCAAAATCCACATGGGCATCCCTTACAATAATCTGTAGGACAAAGCCTCAAATAACCACCCCGAACTACCCTAGAAAAGACTACGGGCCTTCCTTAAATAGTCAATTCTCCACCGCCCGAGAAGGTTCTAGAAATCTAGCTATTAAGGCCGACTACCCTTAGCATTTAATTATTTTTCACTTTTATTACAAAAGGGCCAGCTTTAGATATTTACAAAATATGAGATTAGGTAGCCCAACTTGCGGAAGCCATAACTTTTGAGTCGTAGCTCTGATCGGCTATTATAACCACTTTCCAGAAAGGGGAGATTGCTATCTACAGTGACTAACAAACGAAGTGTTAGTCAGTTGGGGGTTTGACCTTGATCCAAATCCTCCAAGGTCCTGAAAATTGAGCCAAAGGTTTCGCACCCTAAAATCTCAACAGTAAATCCTTAATAACTTCGCCAATCCATATGCTATGGCAATGAAACTCAACTGGCATGCTTATATGACTAAGATGATCCTTCACCTAAAAAATTAGAACATTCCAAGTTCAAATGGCCAACTTACTAAAAATAGCAAGTTTCAAAAAATAGCAGCTTTGTACAAAATAGCCCTTATTAAATAGAAAACACATATTTTTGGGTGATGCAAGATTGTCATTACACCCAGGATGCTCCTACATCAAACACCCAAGGTAATTTGAGAAGTGACACTGCCACATCTCAGGTGTGTAGTGGAAAACCAAGATGGTCAACCTCCTCCTTTGTCAGCCATGATGAATCTTCTACAGGTCGTCCTCTCCATTTGACCAGATACTCTTCATATGTCCTGTTCCTTGTGCTTCTGCCAACATGACTATCCAGTATATCTTCAATCTCCTTGGTAGCTGAAGTAGTAGCTGGAATACTCCATTATGCTTCTATGACCTCACCTTCAACATCCCCTTCATGGTACTCTGTCAAATCTTGAATGTTAAATACTGGTGAAATATTCAACTCAGTAGGCAATTCTACCTCATAAGCATTTCCTGAATCATGCTTCTTCAGTATCTTACATGGCCCAAACTTCTTCACTTTCAACTTGTTATATGTACCAACTGGAAATTGTTCCTTCCACAAATGAGCCATGACTTCATCCCCAACCTAAAATTTTTTATGCCTCCTTCTCTCATCTGCCTTAGCTTTATAATGTGCATTCATCATGGTAATGTGCTTCCTCACCTCCTCATGGATGTTCTTCAAATATTCTAAAAAAATCCTCAGCTTCAGCACTACTTATCTCTCCTTTGTCTATCTTCCTCAACTCTGAAGCATTTCTGGGGCTACTTCCAAATACAATCTGGAATGGTGATTTACCAGTGCTCCTATTGACAGAATTATTGTATGCAAATTATGCCTGTGGTAAAATCAAATCCCAGCCTCTTGGCTTATCTCCAACCAAACATCTCAGCAAATTCCTCAAACTCCTATTCACCACCTCTGTCTGTCCATCAATTTTTGGATGATGTGATGAGCTAAACTTCAAGTCTGTCGTCAACTTCTTCCACAATGTGCGCCAGAAATATCCAACAAACTTAGTGTCTTGATCTGAAACTATACTCTTTGGCAGACCATGTAGTCTCACCACTTCTTTGAAAAACAATTCAGCCACATGAATAGCATCATTAGTCTTCTTATAGGGAATGAAATGTAACATCTTTGAAAACCTATCAACCACCACAAAAATTGAATCATGTCCCTGCTGAGTGCTTGTTAAACCAAGAACAAAGTCCATACTAATATCCTCCCAAGGCTTCTCTGGTACAAGTAATGGCTGATACAATCATGTATTCTACTTTGCTCCTTTTTCCAATTGGTATACTCTACAACTCTGTACAAACTTGTTGACATCTTGCTGCAACGGTGGCCAATGATATTTCTTGCTAACTAGAGCAAGGGTTTTATCTTGACCAAAATTTCTAACCAATCCTCCGCTATGATTCTCCTTGATGAGATTCTCCCTCATAGAACTTCATGGAATGCACAACTGGCTCCCTCTAAATAACATTCCATCCTGAATGATAAAGTCCAACCACTTCATTCTGTCTAGAGTAACAGGTTCTCTACAAGCTTTCCAAGCTTCACCAAAATCAGGATCCTCTGGATACAAGCTCTTGAGTTCCTTGAACCCAACCATCTCGATCTACATCTCTATTAGAAAAATTTGCCTTCTACTAAGAGCATCTGCAACTCTGTTAGACTTTCCACTCCTGTGTTTCAAAATAAATGTGCAGCTCTGCAAAAATTCAACCCATTTCAAATGTCTTTGATTCAACTTTCCTTGACTTTTCAAATATTGCAAAGCTTGATGATCAGTATACAAAAAAAAATCCTTAGGAAGTAGATAGTGTCTCCAGTTCTTCAATTCTTGAATTATACCATAAAATTCCTGATCATAAACAAAATATTTTCTCTTGGCATCATTTAACTTCTCACTGAAATATACAACAGGTTTACCTTCTTGGCTCAAAATAGCTCCTATTCCAGTACCACTAACATCACAGTCTACTTGAAACACCTTATTAAAATCAGAAAGTGCTAAAATAGGTTGTTCTGTAACTTTTGTTTTAACAGTTCAAAACTCTTCTCATCCCCTTTAGTCCACTTAAACTCTTTCCTATCCCCTCTCATTGTTTCAGTCAAGGGACCACAAATACTGCTAAAACTTCTGATAAACTTTCTGTAAAAGCTAGCCAAACCATGAAATGATCTTACCTC
>MU227847.1:112993-169277 GCA_018584345.1 Thuja plicata
ACAACTCTACGGATTATGTTTCCACTGCGAGATGCCCCCAAAGGAAGACAAATCAAGGGAAATAAAACATAAACATACATAAGAACACAAGAGGGATCTACCTAATGTGGGGTCAGTATGATCATAAAATAACATGTACATAGAAAATATAATATTATTACAAATGAATTGACATCATTCCCCAAAGAAAGTAGAACTACAATCACAAAGGAGGAAAGAAACTTAAGATTTATGAAGAGGATTCTTTTCGGACCACAACATGGAGATCAAAAAGAATTAGTACTACCATGTCGTAGATCCAAGTAGATTGTACAAGGAACATAGTTACAAACAATAGCACAAGTACAACATAACATGAAACAATATATAGAAGAATGTAGATACATATAGAGGAATTGAACAACAGTTTTGATTCCTTTATCACCTTGCACCAACAGAGTAACAAGGGTCGTATAAAAGAATCTAACAAACATTTAGAAAAACACATTACGTGGGAAGCACAATACAACATATAACACAAAAAGAGCTACCATAAAGGAAGAGACAATCAAGCATGTTGTCAACCCTCCCCATCTTGATTTATGTTATTTAGGGTAAGTGGGAAACTCGCAAGAGGGACTATATCCAATATAGTAGGAATGATAGCCAGTTCCAAACAAGGATCCTCTTGAGGATCACAATGCCCATTACTAGGTGTAATTGTTAATTGAGTTGAAAGAATATGAGGTAAATCATTATCAAGATCAATGGTCTCATATTCATCACTAAGATCAATAGGATCATCGAGAGTGTCCCCCTCATCAAGGTTGATTGAAATGGGATCCAAGATGCGAATAGGATCATCATAATAATGTCTTAACATCATGAATATTAACATCCAACGCATCGGGCATAGGTTGATCAAAGGTAGGTAATGAGTTTTGAATCATAGAAGCACAGGCTCTAGCATTAGCTCTACGCTTCTTATGACGTTCATTAGCAGATTTGTTACATTTAACTTTATTTGTCACATGTTGAGAACTAGGAGGAATAAAAATAGGTTCCTTCATAGGTTCGATAGGAGGATTCTCAATAGGTTGGAATTGAAGAGTAGAATTTTGATCCATTTTATTAGCAGCAATAGATAAAGGAGATATTGTAGGAGTAGGCAAAAGACCATGGTTGGAATCAATCCGAGGCATACTTAACTCAGCAATTTTTTGATATTTGTAAGCTTGATAGGAGTGAAAGAGATGATCAGGGTGAGAAGGAAATGAGTTAGGTAATGAAGGCCAAAGAAAATCGAGATTAGTATAATCTCTAGGCCTAGAAGGTTGGAACAAACTATGATTAATCATTTTGACTTCTCCATTATGAATGAACTTAAGACATTTATGAATGGGAGAAGCAATAGCATGCATAGCAGTTATCCAAGGTAAACCAAATTTGATTTGAAATTGATCAGAAGTAGGAATAATGATGAAGGTAGTATCTATAACTTTACCACAAATTTTGACCGGTAAGTTAATAGAACCAAGTGCAGGATAAAGAAAGTCATTACAAGTTTGGATCCATGCATTGGATGAGTCATAAAAATAACGTTGTAAGCCTTTCATAAAAATATTTTCTTCAGTAATGACATTTATTCAAGATGTGGGATCAACTAGACAACCATGAGTAGGTATCTTAGCAATCCTAGCATAAATATAAAGGGGACCATCGGGAGCCTTAATTGTTTCAGAATCATCAAAAGTGATTAAAAGTTCCCTAGGTCACTTATCCTTAGTTTGTTTTTGAGTTTTAGGTGGAATTGGAAGTTGAAGTAGAGGTGAAGGATCTTGAACAATAATTTGAGATGGCGCAACACTTTTCACAAGATTAACAATGTTATTAAGATCATCCATCTTTGAATCAAAAATAATGTCTACAGAAGATGGTTGAGCTATAGTATTAGTATCATGTGTAGGTAAAGGATTAGTATAGATTTGAAGGTTTTGATTAGGATGAGAAAAAAATTTATTCCCATCAAAATTATCAATAGACAAAGCTTTAGAATCAATTAAGTCTTGAATCTTATGCTTTAGATAGTAACATATTTCAGTGGCATGACCATTGTGACGATGGTATTGGCAGAAAGTTTTAGAATCAAAGGATTTTGAAGCTATTGTGGTAGGAAGAAGAGGTCAAATAGGAGGCAAAGTAATCATACTAGCACTTAACAACCTACTCATTATAGAATGCAAAGTTTCAGAGAGAGGAGTAAATGTATGATTCATACGGAAAGCACTGGATGTAGGAGCACTATTAGATGAAGCCGTGCAACTTGATCAGCAACCACATTTGTTTGTTTATTAATCTTGAAATAGTTGTTAGGTTTCTAAAACTTATTAGGATTAGGAGCATTTTCACCCTTATTAACTAGAACAGGAGCCATTGGAGTGTTGCTCTCAAACTGACTCATTTGTAATTGATACGGTGAAGTGTTGCACACAATTGTTGAAAGGAGGTAAATTCAGTAAGAAGAATTTTATCCCTAATACCGTTTTGTAAATTTGAAATAAACATATGTTGAATATCAATATTAGGAACAAGATAAGAAATATGAGCATGCAAATGCTTAAATCTACCAATAAAATCAGTCAATTTTTCCTTAGTGTTTTGCTTACAATGCATTAAATTAGATAAGGACACTTGTGGTCCAATGTTATTTTGAAATTTTTGAATGAAGGAATTAGGAAGTTTGGGAAAAGAATCAATGGAATAGGGGGTAAGGAACAATACCATTGTAAATCCTTATCTCAAATGGTTCTAGCAAACAATTTAGCTAAAATCCTATGGTCATGAGAATAATCACTACAAAGGATTTGAAATGTTTTAACATGAGTAACAGGATCACCTTTACCATTGTAATTCTCAAGATGAGGCATATCGGATTGTTGCAGGATAGTAGCACGAATGATGTCTAGAGATAAAGGACTACCCATATCACATGTAGGAATGCTAAATTTAGATTGAGTTAAAGATGCAAGTTGTTTTTGTAAAGATGACATAGGTTGAGCCAAACTAATAATTGTAGAATCATTAGAGGAAACATGTGGCATAGCAATATTAGGAACACTAGGAAAAGTGTAAGAAGCAGTAGGAATAGAAGACACAACTGGTGGAACATTAGGAACCACAGTTGGAAGAGGATTAGTATAAGTAAAAGGCACACTATGATATGAAGGTTGTGAGGTAGGTAAAGATACCGGTGGAGCACTTACAGGAATAGGTGCGCTTGGGAGAGAAGTTGTTATCAAAGGAGGAGTGTAAGTAGGAATACTAGGTAGAGGAATAGAACAAGGTCCTACACTAGTACCAATAGGTGTGAATCCTAACTCTTGAGCCTCTTGAGCTAAAGGTTTAGCATTAAAATTCACAAGATGGGTAATACTACGCAAGAAATTAATACCTTGATCATTATCACGGAGAACTTTCTTAAGAGCCTCTATAGCTTGGATAGAATCTTCATTATGGTTTTCTTGGATAAGCCAATTTCCCATTTTATCAAGTTCAGTTGAAAGGTTTTGCACTTGTTCAAGAGGAACTCTTAAAGCGTCATCTTCATCATGAGATGAGTGAGAAGAGTTATGCTCCATAGAAGGATTGGAATCATGAGTTATCAAATTATCATTTGGGATCCTAAGGAATGGAGAAGAAGACTCAGGATCAAAGGAACCCATAAGTCTACGGCTTCTTCTAATTGAGATACTATAAGTAGGACTAGATGTGGTAAAGCTCATACACCAATACAATGCAAATGAACTAACACAAAATTTTGATCAATGGAATTTAAATGCAATTTGAAATAAAATGCAAGATCTACAATAAACAATGTAAATCTAACACCAAAAAAGAAAGAGTTTTCTATCGCGGGTTCACCAAAATGTAATATATAAAATAAAGGGGGGTTACCAAAATGTAAGGTGTTTGGAAAGGGATAAGGTGGTTTTGATTGTTAATTATTATTTGATTTGATTAGAGTGTGTTGATTTCCTAAACCCTACCTTACATTTAATTGAAGTGTATTGATTGTGTATTGCAATTGTGATTAGGAAGAAGATAAGATGTTCCTCCTTTATTCCCAAATGCAGAAATAGGAGATCCAATTTGATCAACCCCAAAGAAGGGCTAATGCACAAATGAATCAACTATTTGGGAAGGAGAATAACAAAGGAGATACCTTAAATTCTATTAATTATATGTATAGAAATGATATATGATAATGATTGAAGGAATGGGAGAAATGCACTAACCTTGAAATATTGCAGATCAAAGAATGCCATTTTCTGAGGTTTGTATACTATTTCTAGAAAAATTAACAGTTGATCCTGAACTAGAATGCAGAGATGAACAAAACCCAGAAATATTTTTCCATTTCAATGTCATCTTATGAAAAAGGTCGACCTTGACCCACGAATGTCAACCCTGACCCAATAATGTTGACCCTGACCTGCACAGGTCCAAAAGAAAATCTGTTCGCACCGTCCGAAAGAAAGCCGAAAAGGGTATCTAGATCTGGTCTCAAATCAACTATTTTGAACCTGTACCTACAAGAAAAAGGGGATTGTTTGTTGGAATTGTATTAAGATGATGTACTGAGAGGGGAGGGGTGAATCAGTACCTCTAAAACTTTTCTTGGTTAGCCCATTAACCCTTAGTCATCAGTTTGTAAAACAACTTATCTATTTGTTCATCTTTCTTTATGTATATGAAATCATATCATACATTACATTTGATGTGTAATAGTAAAAGAAACATGCATGAAATTTGATAACACATAACACAAGATATGATATCGCAGAAAACTCCTGTTAAGGAAGTAAAAACTACGGTGGGGATTGTTACCCACAAACTTCACTATTTGCAGATAAGAAGAGCCGGTTAAGGCTTACAATATGGTCACTTCTGATGACCTACCCTATTAGGAGTATTACAGTAGAGACCTGTTAAGATCTACTTTGTTTGAAGCTTTAGCAACACTGTTAAGTGTGCACTCTATTAAGAGATTTACAAAGGACAGCTAAGTCCACCTTCTACAATAGGATTTTAGATGTGATGCACTTGTTAGAGTGCAACTACATAAGTCTTTGATCTGATGATAAATGCAATCTTTAATTGCTGATAAAATAGATCCTATGAAGCTCCAAAAATATTATTAATCATCCTTCCATGATTGAGTATTACCTTTATTTGCTCGTCGATAGCCTCTATGTGTTCTTGATAAATGATATATTTTGTTTGTGATCTTTGCTTGAATTCTGCCTTTTGCTCCTTAGATGCTCTTCGTGGCTATCAATAATTAAGAATTCATGTACTCACAATTGAGTACGAACATCTATATATACTAATCTAGGCTCCATTCTTGATTCATGCATTTACACGTTAACTCTAGATTCAAGATATACAACTTGATCTTGATCTGTAGTTGGATATGCTTTAGATCTGTTAGGATGCTTTAAAGCATTTACATAAAGCATGCATGACCATCTAATCTGATTTAAAATAAAAATAAAACTCTATAATTAGATTTGAATTTCTTTAATCGACGTGTAAAACTCAGATCCACAATTTGTGGGTTCTTGATCTGTCTGTCAGTTTTCTTGATCGTCAGTGTTCCTTTCTCTGAACATGTTGGGTATGCTTGTCTGTTCCTGTCGGGTTGATTCTGGAAATTGTGTTGCCGGTAATGCTTGTGTTCACCAATAATTCTTATGTTCGCTGGTAATGCTTATGTTCACCGGTGAAGCTTTTCATATTTATACTTAACATTTTTCTCAAAAGCTCTTTGTGCTGTCGGGTATGCTTGCATTTCACCAATACTGCTTTTGGTTCACCGGTGATGCCTGCTGTCTGCCGGTAATGCTTTCTGACTGTGTTTTTCCTCTGAGTATACTAATGGAAAAATAATGTCATCATTGTTTGTTGTGAGGGAGGGGTTTTCCTTGGTCAAACCCCGGTTTTAGAATTAACCTCAAATATATGTAATTGAAATTGCAGAAATGGACAAAGTAAATGCATAAATTCATCTTGCTTGAAAAATTCCTTGTGGCAGATTCGAATCCTTGAATCCACAAGTGTGCCTCAGAATGTAGAATGTAGAAAGGTAGGATATCTTCAATCTCTTTCTTTTAGATCTCCAACACCAAGTCTTGAATGGGTTCTTGAATTTGGAATAGGCTTGGAAGAAGGTGGATGGAGAGATCACCAAAAGGGCACTATGTAGCTTCAATCCTTCAATGGCCTCTAATGGATATCCTTCATGAAAATGGATACTTGAATGGATGAATGCTTGCTTGAAATCTTTCTTTATTTCTTGCTTGATTATGTTTCTCAATTTCTCAAGGATGCATAGGCTTCAATAGAGGACTTAGTATCACTTTTTAGAGAAAATGAGAGAGAAAGCTTCCCTTTTATATGAAATTAGGGCACAATATTCTAAGGAGGCATACATAGGAGGATTAAATTCCCATTAAATCCTTTACCCCTAGGAGAGGACCTATATTAAATATAATTTAGGAATCAACGCTTTGGAACCCGAACAGCTAACCCAGAAGTGGGAAATACTTTTTGCAAAGGCCGACCTCCAAAAATTGTGAGACCCCAGGATTTGAACCCTGGGTCAAGGTCAAGGTTGACCTTGACCTAGGTTAGGGTTGAGGTCAACCCTGACCTAGGTTAGGGTCGAGGTTGACCCTGACCTAAAAGGTCGACCCTGACCCTGAAGCCCATAATCACTAGTCTGCAGTTCAGAATACAAAAAATAGGCTAAACGGGAGTGGAAAGAGGGACAAAATAGGGGGGAAGCCATGTCAAGATCAATAACCCATTAAAGGCACTTTTCATGAACCCAAAACACTTACTCAAAAGGCTAAACACATCTACAATGGAAGTGCTTCCATTTTCTGACTATATAGTTCTATATGCCCATAATGCAGGACTAAGCTGTAAATGCCAGTCTCGCCCTAATTCGTTCACTATTTTCTTTATGATTTTCAAGACTGTCATGTTTGTAGCTTCGACTTGGTCATTCCCTTGAGGGTAATAAAATGAGGAGAACCCTTGCTTGATATAGAACTATTTTCATAGCTCTTCAACATCCTTGTTTTGGAAAGGTGTACCATGATCTGTCAGGATAGTTTGAGGGATCCTGTATTGACAGATAATTTGGTTAAGTATGAACATTGCTATTGCTTTCCAGTTATGTAAGTGAGAGGAATTTCTTCCACCCACTTGGTGAAGTACTATGTTGCTACTATGATGTATTTGTGTCCATTTGTTGAAGAAGGTGTAATTTTTCCCACTAGGTCAAATCCCCACATGGAAAATGGCAATGGTGATATGATAGGATTTATTTCCTGGGCTGGTGCATGGATGAGGTCTCCATGAATCTGGCATTGTATACACCTTTGTACATGTTTGTGTGCATCTATCTCTATTGTGGGCCAATAGTATCCCATGTGGATGATCTTCTTAGCTAAGTTGTTGCCACCTCTGTGGGTTTTACAAATTCCTTCATGTACCTCGTACAAAGCTTTCTAGGATTCTGTGGAAGTGAGACATCATAGTAGCGTTGCGTCTAGACTTTGTCTGTATAAAGTAGTTGAGAGGATGGTATACCTAGAGGCTTGGCGGATGAGGGACTTTCTCTGGCTCCTAGACAAGTTGGGAGGTAAGACATTATTTTGGAGATAGTTATAGACATCTTGGTACCATGGGGATTCAGGACCAACAAGGATGCATGTTGATTCTATGATGGATGCCTGATGTGATGGCACTAAGAGTTGCTCTACTAGAAATTGGGATCTTTTTTTGTTGCCTGGCATATCAATCAATGATGCTATGGTATCCATTGCATCTGCAGCTTTGTTATGTGCTCGTGGGACTTGGTCAAAGAAGATGTAATGGAACTTGGTGCGTAGTCTTTCCATTTGTGCTCTGTATGGTATGATCTTTTCATCTTTGGTCATATAATAATTGTTGACTTGACTAATGGTCAACTGTGAGTCTCCAAATACTTTAAGGTTCTTGATTCTCCATTGAATTTCTATCTTTACACTGATGACAAGTGCTTCATATTCTGCTATGTTGTTGGTGCATGAGAAGTTGAGTCTAAAAGACTTTGGAATTGTATCATGATCTAGAGTGATAAGAACTATCCCTACCCCTGCACCATGGTTCGTGCATGAACCATCAAAGTATAGTTTCCATACCTTGATCGTTGGTTGTAGTGTCATGATAGATTCATTAGGAAAGTCAAAAATAATAGGCTGATGGTCCTAAATGGGTGCCTTTGCTAGTTGATCCATGATCACTTGTCCTCTGATGGCCTTTTTGTCTATGTACTCAATGTCAAACTCACTCAAGATCATCACCCACTTTTCTAGTCATCCAGTGAGTGTTGCTTTACTTAGGAGGTACTTTAAAGGATCAATATGTGTGTGATCAACTTTGTTTGGTGACTCAACATGTAATGTCTCAGCTTCTAGGAAGTGAAGACAACTACAAGGCATGACTTCTCGATTGGTGTATAGTTGAACTCATATCAAACCAATGTTCTTCTTAGATAGTATATGGCCCTCTCTTTACCTACATCATCATGTTGTGCCAAGAGTACACCTAATGCTGACTTTGTTGCTGAGATATACAAAAGCAATGGTCTACCTTGGACTAGTGGAACCAATGTAGGAGACTTGAGAAGGTAGTCCTTTAATATTTGGAATGCTTTTTTGCATTGCTCTATCCATATGAATTTGATGTCTTTGTGTAATAGATGTTAGAATGGATGGCACTTGTCTACTAGCTAAGTGATGAAGTGCTTGATTGATTGGAGCCTTCCTTGTAACCCTATTAGTTGCCTCAGGTTTGATGGTGAAGGCATGTCCAATATTGCTTTGAATTTCACTGGGTCTACTTCGATTCCTCTATGTGATGCTATAAACCCTAGTAGCTTTCCTACTATGACACCAAATGCACATTTCTTCAGGTTTAGACAGACCTTGAATTCCTACATTTTGTCAAAGATTGTTCCCAATACTTGTAGATGATCCTTGCGAAGCATTGACTTGGCTATTATGTCATCCACATAGTCTTCCATTGTTTTGTGGATGATATCATGAAATATAGTTGCCATAGCCCTTTGATATGTTGCTCCAGCATTCTTGAGACCGAATGGCATGACATTCCAATAGTAAGTGCCCCAAGGACATGTGAAAGTTGTTTTGTGTTGGTCCTCTGGTGTGATCCTTATCTGATTATACCCTAAAAAGCCATCCATGAGTGATAGCATTTGATGTCCAACAATTAGATCTACTATCATGTCAATGTTGGGTAAAGAAAAGTCATCTTTGGGACAAGCTATGTTGAGATCCCTGAAGTTTGTGCAAATTCGTATCTGACCACTATGCTTTGTAATCGATACCAAGTTAGATATTTAGTCTGCGTATGGTATAGGTCTTATGAACTTAGCATCCAGGAGCTTCTTCAACTTTGCCTTGACTAGCAATGCAACATTGGGATGCATCTTTCTCAGCTTCTGCTTGACAGGTTTGGCATTGGGTAGAAATAGGAGATGATGTAATACTAGCTCTGGATCTAACCCTAGCATATCTAAGTAGGACCATGCAAAATTGATCATCCTTGCATTGAAGAAATTGATGAACAATTCTATCTCCTTGGGGGTGAGTGATTTTTCCAAGTATATGTTCTTTGGGTTCTTGTCATCTCCCAAATTGACTTCCTCTATTTCTTCTGCTAGTAATGCTTATTTCTCCTCTGTCAAGGGGAGGAGTTCCTTCTTTCCATCTTCTAGCACCTCAGTGAGGTTTTCGCTAGAAGATACATTTTGTTTTAGATTTTTATCATTCTTTTGTTCTTTTTTCTTTTGTGGACTAGAAAGAGGAGTTGCCTCCCTGAAATATTCCGCTCTATCAAGGTCAAATGAGAAACCTGCCTTGTGGTCTCCTGAGGGAATGCCTTCCCTAAGTCTCATGAAATTAGAAATAGCCTCATCATTCTTGAAGATATCTAAATCAGGGGGTCCTTGTTGATCCCACTCGATTAGCTCCAGGTGTACAAGACAAATACTTTTATATTTGTCTAACTATGGTTGACTGAAAGGGACTACATAGATGGTTCCTACAAAACTGGACTGTGATGTGGACACACCACTTGAGGTTTGATAAATGACATGCTTATCTATGCAGGGTTTTTCAGTGATGGACAATTGGTCAAATAAGTCTTCTAGGTTTATGATAGTATCTGACCGAGGGGAATAATCTAGGATTGACGGTTCAAAGTCAAATGGATCTCCACTCATACTCATGGGATTTGGTCTTGATAGAATGGTCATCAGATGTCTCACTTCCTTTGTTACCATTTATTGCTATGTGGAGGTCTATTCGGGTTTATGTGGTTCACTCTTCGTATGGCAACAACTGTGCTAATATGTTGCTTATCAAGACATGTTCTATGTTGTGCCCCCGGTGCATCTCTACTATTTGTTCCTGATTGACTTGAATATCTTGGATCACAGGACTAGTTCCTTGTTTTCCATAGCCCAACCCTCTCATGTTCCTTTGGATCAGCGGGAGAGACAATTCCATTATACCTTGTTGTCTTGCCCCCAGGCTAGTTGAACCATCATACCTGAGTCTTTGTAACATTGTATAACCATTACCATAGTTTGACAAGGGTAGGGTTTGTCTGATTGTTTCTTGTGGGTCTTGGTATAACCATGTATTGATATCTTATTCAAATGTCTTTTCATTTGCTATGTCTCCCCATGGGACAAAGGTTGTGGGCAGACATCTAAATAGAACAGGCTACAGAGTTTCTGTTGTAATAACAGGTTGTGGCATGTCATAATTTCTCAGGCTTTGAGGCATGTGCGTAATGGTGAAAGCCTCTTCATACCTATACTCACCAAAACCTTTGTCGATGATGTATATTTTTCCTACTTTTTGTGTGACATCCTGAAGATTTGAATCTAAAGAGGAGGGAACACTTATGTTTTGGTTAATGGCTATCTTTCTTGCTATCCATGTGACAGCCTTGGGAGTTGAATCTAAAGAGGATGGGATGCTTGCATCTTTGTTTGATGGTACCTGGTTATCAGTGTTGATTTGGACATTATTACAGTATTGGAAAGGATTGGGGTCTCCCTCTATGATGATTTCCTCTCCCTGGTGTGGGAACTTGATGCATTGATGGTACATTGAAGGTACGGCTTGAATTTCATGTATCCAGGGTCTCCCTAGTAGCATGTTGTATCCCAACTCAAGGTCTAGGATTTGGAAGGGAGTGTTTTTTTACCAATGGCTCGATACAGACAGGTAGAATGATAATACCTTTAGAGGACCTTTCCTCCTCATCAGAAGCTCTGATATTTATCCTCCTTGTGACATTAATGCTTGATTCTGAATAGCCTAGTTTCTTGATTAACTTTAGAGTACATATGTTTAACCTAGCTCCACCATCAAAAAGGACCCTACAGATAGTGCTTTTGTGGACCTGGACAAGTAAGTGCAAGGGATCATTATACAGGGGTTTATGCGACAGAACATCATGGTCCGTGAATGTGGCATGTTTGTTAGCATCTATATATTTAACCATCATTTGGAAGCTCTTGGGTGTTATGTCCCTTGGGATAGCTACATTCGAAAGGGCTTGGTCAAGTTCCAGTTTATGTTGTGGAGATATGCGCAATAGGTCAAACATGGAGATCTAGGCAGGTGTGCGCTTTAGTTGATCCACTATTTTGGGCTGTGGATCTGAGTTTGCTTTAGGATTGGCAGATACAATAGGTGAGGATGGTAATCCTTGCAAGATGACTCTAGTGTGACACATTTTTATAGCACATTTTTTACCTTGGTCTTTGATAGTGATCGTAGCCACATGGCTATATGAAGGATTGAAGCAATTGATAACATTATCACTTTTGGCATATGTATAGTTGACTTGTTTTGTCGGTCCACGAGACCCAGAGGCTTTCCCCTTGTTTTGATCATGAAAGGTATCATTGAAGATAGTGTGATTAGTCATGCCTTTGGTTTGGGTATTTGTTACATCGATGACCCCTATGTCAATCAGATCTTGGATAGCATGTTTCAATCGGTAACAGTTAGACATTTTGTGCCCTTTCACCCGATGAAACTCACAGAAATCTTTGTCATTATACCACCTTGGTTTTTTTTCATCCTGTTCAAAGTCCCTAATTTCTAGGAGAGTGATAGTGTTTGATTTTATCAACTTGCGTAAAGTTGATTCTATCGGCTATCCCAATGGTGTGAAATCTCATTGCTAGAATTGAAACCGTGGTCTGTATTGATTCCGTTGTTGACTATTTGACACAGCGGTCGCTTGCATAGGGGAGGTTGGTTTTGTTTGTATTCCTATTGAGTGGGCCCTATGGGTTTTTGGTTGGCCACAGGTGTGCCTTATAGTGATACCTTGGGTTGTGTTGATGGGACTTTGTGACCGGGTCTGCCAACAGAAGTAAGTTGTCACCAGGTACCAGGGTACTGGCCAACTTTGCCTATAAAGGTTGTCTAGGGAAATGAGATTCCTCAAGCCTCCAAGCACATGAGATTTAGGTCTTGACAGTGCGGGGCTCAGTTGGGAGATGTGACTATTTTCAAGGGGAATAGCTGGTTATCTTCAACTCATCAACTCCAGGGATTCAGGTAGTGAGAAGTATTTTGTCTACCTATAGTTATGCTTAAACATTCAAAACATCAACAATGCTCTAACACACTACACTAAATACCAAAGAAGCATACAACCATCAGCTCATATTTCATCAGTAGAAAAAGAAAGGAGGTCGTTAATCTACTTTAAGCATTAGAGCAAAGGACATGAAGAACACAAAGCATAAAATACCACTAACCCAGAAAACAGAATGCCAACAATATCATTGTGAGAACCCTTCCTTCTTCATTAACATCTTTCCAGCATGTACTGGTGCGTGGTACAATGATAACTCCCAGGGAGAATTTAACTACTAAAATATTAAAGCTATGGAGCATTGAGCTCTGCAACTAAGAAATGAGAAAATCGCTTTGCTATTAACTATGGACTACAAAATCATCAATTTCGCCAACCCTTGGAATGAGGTCAAACTTATTATTTATACACATCTTCTGACCTAAACCTAACCCTAACTTATTTTATACTTTAAAATAAAATACATTTTCCGGTGGCCGGTAATACCTGTACCATGTTACAAAAGACCTTGAGACGGAAAAGGCCTAACATGTCAGAAGAATAAGACAAGAAAGATAGAGTAGAAGAATCAGCCTCTAGAAGAGAGCCGGCAAGGAGAAAGAAGAAATTTGATCCCCTGGGGATCGAGGCTACATGCCTCATAAATGGGAAAGTGGTGCCCTATCTCCAATGTGCCAAGTGTGTCTTTGAAGTGGCACCTGGGGAAGATCATCTGTCAGAAACCTCCCATCAAGTTGATGTGCCTTGTTGTAGTTATCCATCCTCTGAAAACCTTTATTATTGTCCTGAGAGTGACCAGTCGGCATTGAGATCCAAGACACAGGTCACATGAAGAATTCAAAAATGTGGGATCCAGAATTCCAGGATCTAGGAACTTGTGTTCCAAAAGAATAAAGAATACAAAAATCATGGTGTGGGCTGGGTTCTCCCGGGCCCCGAGAACTTTATTAACTTATGATTTTTCCCAAGCTTCTAACACTTGGCTTATACTCTCCTCATCTATACTCTGGATGTTGTCCCACCTATTGTAGACAGCCTCCATCACATCATCAACTTCTTTGGCCCCACTTTGAAATTTTTTCACCATTTTGATGGCATCATGTGACCGAATCATGGTCTTCGGCAACCGGGACAACCTACCTTGATCAAAATCTCCACCTAGTGGATACAGGGATTCCATCCTTTCGAAGAACTTTCTAAGGACATAATCCTTTAGGGTACATGTTCTGGTGGTGAGGGGATCAACTTGTGATACCCCAACCATGAATGCCTGGAATAAGCCCAAGGGATATCGGGCACTTATCAGCTTCTCCTTTAAGGTCTTAACTAGTTCCTTGTAAGCCTCAATTTTGAGGGCAAGTCTAGAGTACTAGACCTAGAGAGAATCATATGATTCTTCTCCCAAAATTCTAGACTCTGTGGAAACCTCTTCGCCAATGTTGTGAATCTCTTCCAACCTGGCTTTCCATTTCTCATATTTCTCTAAGTCTTGCTCCCATATCTGAGTGGAGCTTCTCACATGGCCAAGGGTGAGATCTATCCTATAAAAGTCTGGGAGGGACACTGCTAGAAATTCTCTCATAGTCATTATTTTCTCAGCTGCCCACCTGTCAACTGCTTGCACCTTTTTCTTCATTATGCACAGTGAGTCCACATCACCCTATGCAAGTGGCAGCTTGGAAGAGGGGGTCCCAGGGTGGACTTCAACCAAAGTTTGTGTCAATTCTGCTAGAAGCGCGAGGAGATTAGTGTTCATTTTTCTTTCCTCCTATAGCTTCTAGCCCTGCTTTGCGTACCAGGCCTCTAAAGCCCTAGTAGCCTCTTTTAGCAAGTTCAATTCTCCCTACTTGTCTCTCTTCCCAAACTTGACCTCTGTTATACTATACTCTTTAGGCCTTGCGGCCATTACATCTATATCTATTTGGGATGTTGTGATGACTACAATGGTGCTACCTGTTCAGTTGGTCTGGAGAGTATGAACCACCCACGCCCTTTTGGTCTTCTTCATCTTGGAATTCTTGGCCATCATCTCAGCCAGTGATAGTGGAGCACCCGTAGATGTTGTCAGAGTTTTGCTTTTATTTGTTTCTACCAATCATTGCGGTGACTAGGGTGGTCTTGCTGCCAATGCCTATTCATTGGGATCCATTTTTGAATCTGGCAGTGCATTCCCTGAGTGTACATTTTCCTCGGGCTCTTCTTTCTGCTCCTATTTCAATTCCTTTCTTGTTTCCTATTCCTTTTCTATTTCTCTTTCTCTAGAACCTTCTATATTTTCCACCATACTGGCATCTTTTGCAAAATTACTTGGGATCTCTTCCCCAGTCTCAATCTTTATATTTTTAGGGACTTCATCTTCCCCAGTGGTATCAGCAGCCTCTTCATTTTCCTCCTCTAGGACTTCTTGGTCCATTGGTTGTTGTTGTTCTTAGGCCTTATTGGCCTCATCTACTTCAATACTCTCTTCCTCTAGGACATCTTCTAGAGGTGGGTGAGGTCGCTGGCCAAAGTTTAGCAAGGAGGTAGCTATTACGACCTCACTGAAAGTGCTTCGGGGCACTTGGTCACTCGAAGTCTCCAAAGGCACTTGGAGTGTGATGGTTGGAGGTACGGTTGTTCCCTAGGGTCTGAGTTCTCCTTCCATCAGGGGCTTATCTATAGGCTGCCTTGGTGAATCCGCGGTCCCCTGGACCGATAACCTTTCCTGTTTAGGCTCTGTTTGAATTTCTCCCTAAGCCTCTTGCTCTGATGTCTCCTTTTCTATGGGAACTTCTTCCTCTGCAGGGACCTCTTTATCTTGAGCCTTGATTTCCTCCACTGTAGTATTAATGCCCTATCAGATCTCCAAAAGCTCCTCCATTGAGAAGGTATCATCAAAATCATCGTGCAATGGAGAGGAGTGTGAAAAATCCTCAAGTTCAGGAGAATTCTAACTTACATCCACTAGGGGCTTCTTGAGCATTCCAAGGGCAGCGCTTGGCACAGGGGTCATAGTTGTTTTTTTTTCTGGTGAGAGAAGCCCCGATATCTAGAATACTGGAAGCCTCCCTCTGCCAAAGTCTACTTATTCATCATTCCTGCCAACGAGGGAGGTCCTATTGGGCGAGTAGATGCCACTGGAGTGATAGGGAGACCGGCAGCCACCTGCATGATGATTTGTTGGCTGGCCAATTTTTCCACCTCCATCTGATCATGTAACTTGGCCATTAAAAGTGTGAGAATTTGAGGGGATTCCTTGGGCACTGGGATCCCTCCTTTTCTTTTCCTTTATTTTTACTTACTTCAGTGGGTGCGGCGAACGAAGAAGGTCCAGCGCCGGCTGAAGAAGGAATGGTCATGTTGACCATTGCTTTCTTGTGGGTGGTCTTGGGGCACACCTGGGAAAAGTACTTGTGACTTGCCTCTAGGATGGGATGGCATACCCAATCAATCATCAAATCCTCTAGAGTGGCCCAATCCACTAAAGGGAAGTCTAATCTGTCTATCCCCTGTCCTTTGTATGCTGGATCTTCCAACGGTCCACCATCTTTAAAACCCTTTGAGAATGTCCGAAGGTTTAGAGCTTCCATGAGCCCTTTTCTCATTCTTGTATGTATCTGGGACCTAAGATCAAATTTATCCTGGCAATCCACCCAGAATTATTCAATGTCATCTTCGTGCGGGGGGGATGCCCTAGGTAGTGCGGCAGAAATCTTGCCATGGGGATCATAATTTTTTTGGGCGTGGTTAAATTCAACTAGCCCCAATCCTTTTAACTCGTTATCTACCTCTTAGGCCATAGCAAGGCTGCATGTGTAATCCCCACAAGAAAAGGGGAATGGGACATTGATGACCTTCTTCAATGTGAAGAAGGCATGCAGATCCATCATCTGCCTGTAAAATTCTAAAAGAATAATCCTATCCCCGCAATACCGGGGAAGGAGGTAGGGCTTCCCATTGAAGCCTGTCACCCTGATGTATGTATGATGCCTGAATTCAATAAAATATTGGCCATAAGAATTGAAAAGTGTCATTTTCGCCTGTGAGAGGCGGTACCCAGAATCTCGAGTAAGTGCTAGAATATTATGTAAATGAAGGTGTCATTTACCCGACAGAAATTTTGGAAGCTGAGCTCCCACTATAATTGGGGATAATGGTCCCAAGATGTAACCTTTCCTCAGCTATTCCTATGTTCTGATTGTTCCCAGGCCTTGAAAAGTTGGCCTTTGTTGTGCCAATGCCCACAGCACATATGAAGTCATGTAAAATTGTGAATATTGGGCGACTGTCCTCATCTGTGTATCTACATGATTAGATATAATTGGCGCCCAGTTGAAAGTCCTATTATGTGTTGTTATGCAGTACAAGAAGTAATACATCCACGCTGAGAATTCGTGGGCATGGGGCCATCCAAATATTTTGCACAAAAATATAATGCCCGCTTGAATGGGCTCCTTGAAATCCCCGCGAGGAATTTCCAATTTCATTCTCTTATAGTCTCGCTTCGGAGAATTCAACTAGTGATTATTGAGGTGCTACTAGGAAATGATTTTGGCTTCACCAAACTCCTTTAGTGAGCTGGCCTTGGTGATTACAAAAGACCCTTTGAACTACAGAATTCCCAACCCAAAAGCAAAGGTGGGGTCATCCAATGTGATGATGGTGGCAACATATTGCAGCGGTCAGGGATCTGGAAGAAAAACTGAGTGAGTGGCTAGATTATACAATACCACCAGCTACCTTATAAGCTTAGGTGATTGCACTGCACATGGAAATTTCACAGCCTTGATGATGCCAAAGGCAGCTAGGTAAGTGGCTATCTTATCCCCTTGGTCCTTTAACCTGTAAATGGTCTGGATTAGACCCTGTAATTCAGCACAAGTCCCGAGCTCTAGATCTGTTATTTCTTGAACCTTGGAGTCTATTTTGGACCTCGCAACACCTCTGTCCTTTGGATACTTGGAGGTCAGAGGCAGCTTTGCCAACATTCTTTCAATCTTTGATTTTGTGGCTGCCCAAGTAGAGGTGGTTGGTAGTTTCTGACTATCAGGAGGTGCAAATTTATCAGACATTTTCAATCAATTTATCAGCAAACCTACAAGACAAAAAAACCATTAGGACATATATAAACATGAATTAAAACTCTGGGAGATTCTTCGCCAGCCCGCACCTATCAAACAAACATTAGCACATACACCAAAAGTTCTGGAGTATCTAAAAATGAACATGGCTTAAGGATTATGGAGTGTGCTGACATGGTGACAAGGAAAAGTAGAATACAAGATCCCACTAGAAGCCCAGAGTCTAGATAAACTAGCTGTTGCCGATGTGACTAGCAACAACACATACTTTGGTTGACGTGCACTGGCATATGGTAAGATGGCAGACGGAGTAAAGACAGTTATGGCATTGATAAGGACAATTGGGCTGACACGGGGCAAAATTGAATGCCATAGTGGACTCATTTTAAATGTCGTACATGGGAAATTAATCTCACCATCAATGTAATGAGATAGAGGAGAGAGAAAGTTTCCATGGTTTGAACTAGCAAGGTGCTGAGTTTGAACCGTGGCGACTCCGTCTTGACGAGCTCTATCACATGGGGAAAAATTACATGAAAGAGCATGAAGAACTCCAAGCTCTAAGGGATATACACAACATATATACATAATATACATAAAAGTATAGGAGGGCTGAGGGCTGAAGCATATACACATGCAAAATAAAAAAATATACGTCAATATACACCCATATACATCATAAACAGAACATAGAACAACTACCCTAAAAAAAATATAGAATGTACATAATATACATCATCCTAAAAATGCACAGAGGGTGGACAACCCTCTGGCAGAGCCGGCCCACCAATGGGTGGCAGAATGAACAACATAAAATGCAAAACCAGAAACAAACAAAACAAAACTGAAACAAAAATAGACAGAAGCAAGGGCAAGAACCAAAAGAACCAACTTGTGAATCTGAAGAATGGTGAAGGGGAGAGGCACTAGGATCACTCTATAATAGCTTCAACCTCCAATGCTCATGAATAGCTACTGAAGATCAATCCGTCGTTACCTACTAAGCTCAGAGAAATTCACACTCAAACGCACTCAAATCGCCAAAAATCGCTCTAAAAATTCTAAGTGTTTTTAATCACGGTAATTGTTAAAATTACATGTAAATCTTATTTATACCCGAGGTAAAAATAAATTTACCTTCTCTCCACAAACTTCAAAATAGGTGAACCTCAAGACTCCAGGCCCGGGGATTCCAAACAACCATGTCTTCTTATGAGAAGAAGACATCATGGCAAAGAATCCCAGAGTCTAGAATCCAGCTTCCAGAAAAGGAACAACCAACTACAGGATCAGGTCCTGGAGACAAAAAAGACAAAATCAAAAACAAAACAAACCTCACAAGAAGGAAAACCCAGTGAAGAAAACAAAAGAAACAAAGGCAAAGAAAACAAGGCAAGAGCCAAAAGTAAAAAAGGGGGACCCAACATTTTGCAGATAAAATGTAGGGATGGGTATGTGGGGCATATCAAATGGTGACTATCTGGGATGAATGCCTTGGCACATTTGAGAACCAAAAAATCTTTGGTTAGCAGAATAGAAAAAATCATTACCTAAAGCATCTTACTTGTAAGCCGTGAAACATCTGAGAAAACCCGGCCATACAAAATTTAATCCATGATCTTTCATCAGTTGTGAAGTGTGTGCTTTGGAAGGAAGTCAAGTCGATGACCTCTGGGAGAAGCAAAGAAGAGGTGCTAAATATATCAACCCAAAGTCATCAAGTTCACTTGTTTCTCCCGGATACTGGAATTTCGTCCCATCTTTTCTTTTCCTTGTTATTTTATTCTCTTCTGAGTGGGAGGGTGGTACTTCTTTCACCATTAAGCCTAAGCTTAGCTAAATTCAATGGTAGTACTTCTTTCACCCCTCCACCCACCTTAATTTTCTAAATGGGGAAGGAAAACTCCAAACCTAGAAATAATCTTTAAAAGTTCAGACTTGGATCAACCAACTAGTGTGATTGATCTACTCTCGGTGTGTTCGATTACTTGTTCCTTTTAATTTTGATTTAACTGATTACCAGACTTCTGGGGATAAATCTGATGAAGACTACTCATAATTTTCTGCCAAACTTGAAAAATAACTCCAGAGACCGGACCAATTCCACCATGCTAACAATAGCTTCTAAGTTCACCGGCATGCCAAAGGCACCATCTCAGAGACTAGATGTTATGCAAAGCATACCAGCCTACAAGAGGGGGAGAAAAATATTGGAAACCTGAAAAAGAACACAGAAGAAAACCAAAAATGAAACAAAAGAAAAGGGGCGGTCCCAAAGGATGGCAAGAAAGAGTATTTACAAAGCAAGGCACCCCCAAACGGGGACACCAAAAAAGAAATATTTACACATGAGAGGATTTACATATAATACAACTCTAGGCAAACCTGCCTTATTCAAAGTAATGTTTGAGAAACTGTCCATTGACGGGCAATGGGACGGGTTCTCCAGTCATGGTATTAAGGTGATAGGTATTTGTCCCATATATTTTTGAGATCAAGTATGGTCTGAGCCAGAGTCGTTGGAATTTGGTGTGCTTCCCTTTCTTTTCCTGGAGGATGGCCATCCATTTCCCCTATCTTTCACCCAATTCAATCTGCATCAGCAGAGATTTTACAGCCTGGTCCAGGATGATAATGTACACCTTGCTCTAGAGAATGTAATATCAGAATTTGTTCATGGTGTGAACAAGAGAAAAGGCCTACTTTTTGTTAGTGAAGAGATTTTTCCTTCTTGAAATATAACTATCAAAGACTCTTAAACCCAAAAAATAGAAGGAAAGAAATGCACTAACAATTGAGTGAGTCACTCACAACCACACTCTCTGCATTCAAAGGTGTAACTACCTCAAACAAGAAGAATTTTCAATAAAATCTTTAATTTAGAAACATCTATTTTGAAGCATACTTTTCACCAGAAAGCATGAAAGGCTGTGATTCACATCACTATAGATAATTGATTAACTATTCTGAGATCTTGAAGATCAAAAAGATATACGAGCCAACTGAATCAAACCTTAAATAGAAGAATAACAAAAGAAAGGCCGATTCATAAAGAAAATAGATCTTGAAAGATTACTGAGTAAATCCAAAATATATTTCAACAGATTATAACAGCATGTTCATTCAACTCCAACTGAAATCAAAACCATGCATTTTAATAGACCAACTGATCCACAATAATGATAAAATCTACTTATATTACCAACTAATAATATATATACTCATATATTTGAAAAATATCCAGTATCATTCCACAGGAAGAACTTAGGAAAATAGAACCCATAGTAAAATTGAGTTTCTTTGCAAAAAGAACCGACCCTCACTTGGTCGTCAAAAATATCATATATAGCCACACAGGGCTTAATTCAGTTTTTGAAACTACCTCAAAATAGTAGGAACATCATAAACAAAATAAAACAAAAAACTACTTAGAGAACTAATTGGCTGATTGGCCTATTGTAGCTCTAGCATTGGTTTTTGTGGTATTCTTCATTGTCTTCCATTCCTCGAACACCATGGAGAAATTCTATCTTAGCTTTTGGTTTGGTTGGGCAGCTTCTTTAAACCTTTGGAGCCAAACATCTTTAAAGCACTGTGTCTATTGGGTTTTTCTTGCAATTAACTTCAGATGTTCATCTCCGTAAACCACCACCAATTCCATATGAGCTAGAATCAAATGATCATTCATCCTGATTTCTTTGGCAGCTTTCAAGTTTTTCAACTTTTTATGGATGTAGGGTAGCACCTTAGACATTTCACCACTGGCTTCATTTTCTAGTATGATTATCTTCTCTGTACATTCATTTTGCACCAGCAAAGTATCTCTCGGATTGATCTGAGCTTCAATTATCTGAGATGACTCTTCTATTGCCTGCTCATATAATGAACTTTCCCATTCCAAATTCACTTTGACCACAAACAGTGAGTTTTCATCCATACCAGGCACTGCCTTTTCAGAAATAAACTTGTTTATACCATAGATATAAACGTTCTCCATATTATGTATTTCAATTTCTAATTTCCCCCTTTTGTTTTTCCACGGCTCCACATCATCTTCTACTATTTTTACCAATTGTTCAGCTTTTGTCATCACATTATCAAAATCACTAGCAAACCTAGTAATTTCTTCATTTACCTTATCCATCCATTTGTACAAACCTGTTGATATTGATCTATCTTTGTGTACTTGGTCCAAGAATTTTTGACTTTCAGGAGACTTTACATGCAAATCAAAAGGGACCATTGTTAGTGGCTGAGGCAGAGGATTATGAAGTTGCTGAATATACTTGGTCATTTCACAAAGGGCCTGTTTCAGTTTCATCTTATCTTCAGCATCCTTTTTAACTTGGTGACTAATCTTCTTATTAGCTGAATCAAAGATTTTTAAATCAGTAGCCCTGGTGAACATGCCCAGATCTATCTTTTCTACATGGAAGTCACTTTATGTAACCTCATCACTGGTTTTATCTGAGTTTGGTTTGAATATCTCTACCATCCAATGTTCTATTTTAGTATCCACATTGACCTTGGTTTCTACCTTTGGCTTCTTACTTCTTGGGTTTTTCCTGAGATATTTGCTAACCATATCTCCAACAGGAGCCGATATTGGAACAATGCTCCCTTTCTTGTTAACCAAAATCCCCAACCAGTTGGGACTCTTTGGTGTAGAGGTATCAGTGGAAGGGGTTGATACTCACACATTTTGGTGATCTTCTCCTACCATTTGAATCTTCAGAGGGCTTGTTGGACTCTTATCCATTTTAACCTTTCTTTTATGCTATTTTTCACTCTCTTCTTGTTCAAAATCAACTGTAATGCAAGGGATCGATTCTGCCTTTTCTTTCCTTTTGCTCCTAGTTCTTGTAATCCTCAGGGATTGTTTCTCCCTTTTCAGTACGATCTTCAATTTTGGTTTTGGATGCACCTGCAGAAAGCAATTCCTCATTTTCATTAGTAATAGTGGGAGAAGTGGTGAGTTTCGAAATCCTTATACTCTTCCTGGTTACTGAAACAGGAATTTCTTGTTTGTTCTTCTTTCTTATTTCCTTCAACCACTTGTCTGTTCTTTTGAACACACTTTCAGAAACAACATTCAAGTCATCTACCTCCTCTCTACCCCAATCTATTTTTCTGGCCACTACTTCATTATTTTGTTTGGCACATTCGGCTTCTTTTACATTTTCTTCTACATCGGTGTCAAACCCTTTAATTTTAAAAGGAAGTTGCAGGGTAATAATCTGATCCATTGAAAACTGAGAATGCATTCTTTTCACAACCTCAAACTCATCAACACAGTCAGCCCAATAGTCTTCCAAACTCGGCTGATGTAGGAAGGTGGCATCTATTTTGAAATGGTTCACCACAAATTTATTGTTGTCAAAATAGCTGCGACTTTGATAATAAAGGAGATTGAATAATTTGAGTTTAGTATCAGGAGAATACATACCATGTGTTAACCTAAGGTGATAGTGTCCCAAATCAATAGGAAAGAATGAACCCACCCCTCTTTTAAGCTTGAATTTCAATCTGACCTGGATAATTTGTCTGCATATTTCCAATAGAATGTACTTATCTAGACAATAGTGTGGGAGCTTCACATGTTCACCACTAAAGCCTCCTACCCTTAAATAGCTAAAGGTGGGGAATTGAATAAATAAATTACCATAGGCCTTAATCAACTCCATAGCCTCTTCAGACATTCTATAATTTATCTTCCCCCTTAGCTCAAAGACAAGCTTGGCTAGGAACGTATCTTGCACCCTTCAGAAATTTCTCAGGTTCTTCTCCTTTTGCATATAAGAATGGTATTCGTAGATCATCATTTCATGTCTCCATGGTTGATGAGGCAAACCTTCCCAGTTTCTACAGATGGCTAGAACATAAAATAGGTATGAGGACATGTACAAATTAGAGGCTTCTACAGACTGGGATAGCTCTTCATCTAGCCTTTCCGCTATTACTTCGGCCCAGTCTATGTATTTTCCATCAGTTAGAATGGTTTGAATGAGGATGTACATCCATTCCTCCCACATTATGTCGTTAGGTTTTCCCCTCAGTCTGTTCAAGATGAAAGCAATATCTCTTACCTCTCTTACCAAATGGTCCTTTTTCAGAGGTTTAGGAAGTCTAGAACCTCCTCTTTCAGTTTTGGACAACCAGTCCCTAGCTATATTGTTACTATAATCTCTGAAATTGTGGAGAAAATCTTCTTTAACTTTTTCAAAATCACAGGCAACATAATTTTCTATGCATGGGGGGAATTCTCAGGGCTTCCATTATTGTTTGTCGGTTCACAGACACCAACATTTCTCCAGAAGGAAGGCAGATACATTTATTTACCTTGTCATACCTGTTTCTACACTCTATCACCAATTTAGGGCACGAAGTCACTTCGGGAAAACCAGCAGCCTCCAACAAACCGCTTTCAATGATTTTGGCTGATAGAGTCTCAACTTTGGCATTTCTAACTCTATAAACAATCTCTGCAATTTCGTTGTTGACAAGAACTGTATCTCCCATTTCTGTTAAATAGCTACTTATAGGAGAAAACTTATTCTCCTTTACAAATTTGGCCTGTTGTGCTGACTTACTAGAACTACCCATGATAATTCCTAGCGCTATTGATTTGAGAAAAAGATACGAAACAATAGAAATTTCCTTTCTTATAGTATGCAATTCTTAAAAACCAGAAAGGAAAATGAGAGAAAATACTTTGAGACTCACCAATGCCAACACTTCCACTTGTAGAGAAAAACCTTCAAAGTTCTTCAATCCAGTCTAGCTTTCCAACAGAATGCAAAAATAGAAATGACAAAGAAAGGAAAGTTGAATACATACATTGAAATTGCTTCTTTTTAGTAATTATGATTACTTGTCATGAATCAATGATTCCTACCATCAATAGCTAGGCACGTCCCATCGAATTTCCTTCTTACTCAAGCAAACTGTACTTTTAGTTGAGTTGATGTCACTCCCCATCTTTTCATAAATGCGAGTGACATCTGGCACATGCTGAGTGTGTTTGATATCGCATTTCTGTATCTTGAACATTGAATTGTGATGCACCAAGTTCAAAGTTTGAGATCTCACATGCCTTTAGCCAAAAATTGACACAAATAATAAATACGATGAACTAACATAGGACGCGTGAGGGGAAAATGAATTATGAACATAAAAGGTATGGTTCAGGATTTAAGATCTCAAAAAATGTGACACCGAGACAAAAAATATGTAGGCTAGAGAAGGAATGACCAATACAAAATGGGAAATTGAACTTTGAAATTTGAACTAGTGAGTTCAAGGTTCATAGTTCAAAATTACATTACACATCCAACACAGATTTGCAAAACTTAGCGATCGAAGAGACAAGCGTGGACTTGCACAGCAGGAAATGGGATGTTGAACTTTGAACATTAAGTTCAAGGTTCAAGATTCAATATACAACCTGACACTTTACATGTTACTTTCATAAAAATTTAATCAAAATAATTTGACCTGCAACAGGTGGCTTCGACTGGGGATAGGACCATGAGTGACAAAACAATGAATTCCAAAAGTCTCTGGTTCCGCACAAAACTAAGCCTACAAGCAAGTAGAAACTAACCTAAGACACAACAAAACAATATGTACATGAGAGACAAGAAACTTACAGCTCATAAAACTTGAGATCTTTCCCATTAAAGGACAATTGCATTTCTATTCCATCAGCATACTTCAATCTAAAAGAGTTAGGCCTAAGCTCTTGGCTAATTTCAAAGGGTCCTTTCCATAATGACTCAAACTTGTTGTGTGCTCCTCAGGGTTCTCACCTTTTATCCCACATCAAAAATTTATCCCCTGTCATGAACTTCCTGGGTCGATCTCTTCTCTCAAAGATCTTTTTCACCCTATCTTGGTGATTAGTAATATGATCTACAATATGCTCCCTTTCTTCTTCAATCTTGCACAGATACATAATTCTTTTCTCAAACAATTATGGAAATGTTGGTCTTCAATCACCTTTTTTAACTTAGTAGCAGCTAACTCTAATGGGAGAGAAAGCTGAGCTTCTATGCCATATACCAGCTCAAAAGGTGATATTCCTATGGCTCTTTTGGGTGAAGTGTGATCTTCCCATAGTGCTTTGTGCAACCTTTTGTGCCAATCCCTGGCATTGTCATCAACTAACTTCTTTATTATAGAAATCAAATTCTTGTTAGTTGATTCGGCCTAACTGTTACCCTGAGGAAAGTAGGTGGATGAGTGTGAAAATTGAATTCCATTATCATAACATAAAATTTTCATTTCAAAAGAGGATAATTTCTACATGTTGTCAGCTATTATCTTTGTCGAAACTCCAAATCTTACCAAAATGTTTTCCTTTAGGAAAGAACAGACTATTTCTGAAGTTGTTTTTCTTAAAGGAATGGCTTCTGCCCATTTAGTAAAGTAGTCTGTTGTGGTCAGAATATGAGTATGACCCACACTTCAAGGGGGATTTATAGGTCCTATGAAATCTATACCCCATTGCTTAAACGGTTCTTCAATAACCATAGGTCTTAATAGTAAGGTTGCTAAATGAGGTTTCCTAGAGAATAGCTTACATTTTTCACACTGTGCTACCCACTTGTAAGTGTCTTTAAACATTCCGGGCCAATAGTAATAGTTCCTTTGTATCTTTAATGTTTTTACTGACGAGGAGAAGTGTCCACTGCAAGCTTCATTGTGAAAGGATTGAAGCAGTTTCTTTTGTTGATCTTCGTTAACACATCGGAGGAACATTCCATCTAAGCCTTGTTTGCATAATACATCATCAAAGATAACATACTTAACCACTTTTAATTTCAAATTCTTTTTCTCTTTTGTAGTATGGTGATCTGGACATTCTCCATATGTCAAATAAAAGGCCACATTTGAGAACCATACATCTTTGAATCCAGTAAACAGAGACAAAGGAATGTTATCTTCTGACTCCTCTTCATTTTCTACAATCAACTTACAGAGTCCTTGACCTCTTACAAATTTGGTAGGTTTTATTTCTAAATCAAACTCTTTCACTTTGGCTACCCATGTTGCCCTGTTATTCATAGACACCTCTTGCTGATTTAGAATACTCTTGACAGCTGAATTTGGGACAAAGACAGTAGAGTGCGAATGAAGGATGTAATATCAGAACTGCTTAACAGCCTTCACCACTGCAAAAGCTTTCTTTTCTATGGGAGAGTACCTCATCTCATGTTTCTTCAATGGCACACTCATGAAGGAAATAGGGACATCTTCACCCGCTTCATTTTTCTGCAATAGGACGTCAGACATAGTATGTTCTGAGGCATAACAATGTATCACAAAAACTTTTCAGAAGTCTGAATGAGATAGCACCAGAGCTTGAGCGATTACTTTCTTCACTAATTCATCAAAATATTTCTTGGCCTCTTCAGACCATTTAAAACTTTGTTTTTCACTTAACAGGTTTACCATAGGCCTAGTCATTTCTAAGAATTTAGGTACAAATCTTCTCAACAAATTAATTTGCCCGAAGAAAGATCTTATTCCATTCCTGTTAGAGGGAAAACACAATTGTTGTATTTCTCAGACTCTTTTAGGGTTGATCTTAATTCCCTCTCTCAAAACTATATGACCCAGTAACTTTCCCTTTGTCACACAAAAAATAGACTTCTTGGGATTTAGTGATATACCTTGATTTCTACATTCTTGCATAATGAGATTCAAATATTTTGCATGTTTCTTCCTCTTACAGGAGAAAATGGTCAATTCATCAAGGTAAACCACAATTATTTTATTTAGCAGGTGACCGAAAGAGGAATTCATGGCATGCTAAAAGGTGGCTCCTGCATTAATCAAGCCAAAAGGCATTTGATTATATGTGAATGTACCCCAAGGAGTAGTAAACATCATTTTATGCTGATCGCTAGGGTTTACACTGATTTGGTTGTACCCTAAAAAACCATCTAGCATTTACATCATTTTAGAACCTGCTACCATCTACAAAATGTGATCCATGTTAGGAAGATCGAAGTTATCTTTTAGACTGGCTTGGTTCAAGTTTATGAAATCTATGCAGATTCTGATTTCACCATTTTTCTTGTGAACTGGTACTATATTTGCAACTCAAGTAGAATGGTGAATTGGATAGATTATTCTAGCACTCAACATTTTGTCCACTTCTCTAAAAATGGCATCAAAGACCCTAGGATTATAGTTCCTCAGTTTTTGCCTGAAGGGCTTGGCGTCGGGTTTCAATGGGATGTGATGTTGAAACTGCCCATTTTTAAAATCCTTCAAGTCTTCATATGACCAAGAAAACACATCTTTGAATTCTCTCAATAATTTCATGAATATAACTTTTTCTTCTGGGCTACTACAAGTGCCTAGATTCACATATCTAAGATTTTCATCACTACCTATATTTATTTTCTCAAAATCACTAGATTGCTTGCCACTGGTCTCTTCAATCTGACCGATAAAAAATCATCACGGTCAAACAGACTCTCCATTGTTACAAGGCCTTTAGGGATATGATTTCCCTTCAATTTCACAATATCTCCTCTTCTATTCACCTGCTCATCTGCACAAAACTCCTCACACTTGAATTCTAAACCTTCGAAAAATACTGAGGAGAACTTTTCAATACCCTGTAAGAATGTCAACACATGGGCATCATTACTGAAGACTTGCCAAGAATTAGCATTGTTTGGCACGCTAGGTCAGTGAATGAGCTCTATAATATAGTGATTGTTGTCAAAATCAGGGTGGGGAATGAGTAATGCTGCAGAACCGGCAAGTATGTCTGCTCTAGAATTTAACTCTCTAGGGACTACCTCAATTGCAAATGCCTCAAAACCTTCAATTTCATCCCAAACCCTATTTCTATAATGCTTCATCCGCTCATTTTTAACTGCATATATGCTTCTCACCTACTTCACAATTAACTTAGCATCCCCTTTAGCTTTCAGGATTTTGATACTTTTCCTCTTTGCTTCTTGAATACCGAGCAACAATGCTTCGTATTCATCTGTGTTATTTGTATTCTCAAATTCTAGTTTAAAAGAAAAAGGGAACTTCTCACCAACAGGAGATATCAAAACTACCCCTGCGCCCGAACCTATAGAGGAGCAGCTCCCATCAAACTCAAGATCCCAAACTCCTTCATTCCTAGGAGGTTTCAACTCCGCAACATCTTCTTCAAGTAAGATCACATAATTAGCAAAATCTGTTTCTTAGTATAAGATTTGAGCTCTGGGATCTTCAGATGGGAAGACAGTATATTTTGACTTGGTCTCAGGTTGTAATACTACCTTCTAATTGCCAATGGGAATTATTGCTTATGACTAATCTAGTTTAATTTCTCCTCCTAAGTCCTGGCAAAAGGTTCAACTTAAGAGCATCCTGTAGCTAGTAGGTATGTCTGCCACAAGGATGGTTAACTTTAGCCTTTTATTGGGAAAGGCGGCCAATGAGACTTGAGCATCTTTGATTTGACCAAGTAATGGGACTTGTTTAGAATCTATCAAGTAACATTTTCCAAAGGTCTTTGTTAGGGGCAAGTCTAAGGCTTTTGCTACAGATGAAGGCATTATATTGTCTGATGTCCCTGAGTCTATGATGCAATTACTAAGTTTATGACCATGCATGAAAAGAGATACATAGAAAGGTTCTGGTTTACCCAAAATTTGAGCAGGTTCTAAGGATTCCTAACTAAGGATATTTTGAACATTTTTAGGAAGAATTGAATTCTAGTTTACTGGACTTTCATGAGAAGACACAATATTTGTTTGATTTGCTACAACTTCAGGAGATGATCCTTTTACAAAATTCACTAATTTATCCAACTCATTAGGTTTCAACTTCAAATATTCGATAGGAGAAATCTAAATCTTGGAAGTTTTCCAAAAATCAACAAAATCAAAGGGAGAATCAGGGTCTAATTTTTTTAGAGTCTTTACCTCTGGTCCTACTCTTTCGTCCATCTTTGAACTGCCACTTGTATTCACATGCTCCTTTTCTCCTTTATTTTGAAATGGATACGAGACTCGATTGGTATTTTTGCTTCCTTGTTGACCCCTGGTGAGCACAAAGCAAGAAGGTTCCTCCAAAGTAATAAAAATGTCACCACCATGATCAGAATTAGACTCATATTCTAGGTAGTAACTTACAGAGTCGCCAATTCCTCCAGAGTTTCCTTCATCAGCAAGGATCTCCTGAATACTTTCTTTATTATCTTCTAGATGTTTGTATCGCACCATCTCAGGACATGAATCTCCATCACGTTCGTCAGGCAAATGAAAAATGCACATATTTTCTTTTATACTAGGGGGCTTAATTTGTAGTCTTTGTTGGACCAGTAAGGCATTCAATGATTTCCTATAATTTCCTGTCCCCTAACTTGGATATCTATGAGGAACATCTTGGTATGGAGAAGGAGGAGATTTTGGCATCTATCTCTTAAGGGAAATCATATCATTTACTAATCTCTGTACTACTGGATCACTAGATCCAGAAGTAGAGGCTTGATTTGTTGATGTTTGTACATCTCTTCTCCATTTTCCTATCGTTATGAGGTCATCCTCAAGTTCTATTACAAGGTTTTGGGATGTAGCTATATCAGCCACCCTATCCCGTCTCAATTGATAGCTTATGTCAGGAGGCATTGCATTGACAAAGAAGCCTTTTTTATTTTCACCATTCCGTCTCTTAGCATTAGGGATCTGATATAGGATCTTGTTGAATTTGGCTACAAATTCCCTCATAGGCTCATGCATCTCCTTCTTTAATTTGGACAATTGGAGCAAGAGGGAGTGTTCATCTTCAGTAGATTTGAAATGAGCTTCAAAAGCCATTTTCATTGAGTTCCAATCGGTAATATGACCATTCAGCAAGTGGTAAAACTAGTCAGCAGTAGATTCAACAAGGGTTTGTATAAATAATCTAATTGCAACATCTTCATGCTGTACAGCTAAAATCCCACAAGCAGTGTTGAAAGCGTTCAAATGGTCATCTACAAAAACTTTACCATTTCCATAAAATTTAGGTAATACATCTCTAGCCCCTTTTGGTAAGGGATGGTTTCCTCCTATATTTAGAGGACCTACTGTCACTCCCCAAGGCTGGGCCATGATTGAAGTCGGGAAGATGGTTACAATGGGGGGAGTTTGAGTACTAGACAAGGTTAAAGCCTGCCAATTGGATTGACTTGAAAATGCTTCAGGGGAAACTTTAGGAGGAGAGAAAGGCCTACTTTTGGCTTTCTTCTTAGGGGTAAAGGTAATAGGAAAGTGAAATTTTTGCAAATCTTGATAAAACTTAACAAAGATACCTTCTCTCCTCTGAGACCTGGTATAAGGACAAGAATCCATGTTTAAGGTCTTTGTGGGTCTTGAGCTGCTTTGTCCACCACTGTAGCTTCTTGTTCTATGGGAAGTCCTCTCAACCACTCCCCAATCTCTTCTTCCTCCTCTATCACCAATCGAACCTGCTGATATTGCTAATCACTTTCACTTACTTTCCAGGCCAAGATAGCTAAATCAAAAATAATGTCTTCTTGGGTATCTAAAAAGTGTAAATCAGGTTGAAAGACAGGGGGAATTTCTTCTTCACTGGGTATCACATCAATAGGAAATACCATGATCTTCTCTCACATGGAAACACAAATTCATACTGATCTTTTTAAACACGTTCCCCAGTAGAGTTGCCAAAAATTTATTAGTGAACAGATTTTTCCTTCTTGAAATATAACTATTAAAGACTCTTAAACCTGAAAATAGAAGGAAAGAAATACACTAACAATTGAGTGAGTCACTCACAACCACACTCTCAACATTCAAAGGTGCAGCTACCTTAAATAAGAAGAATTTTCAATAAAATTTTTAAATCAAAAACATCTATTTTGAAGCATACTTTTCACCAGAAAGCACAAAAGGCTATGATTCACATCACTATAGATAATTGATTAACTATTCTGACATCTTGAAGATCAAAAAGATATACAAGCCAACTGACTCAAACCTTAAATAGAAGAATAACAAAAGAAAGGCCGATTCATAAAGATAATAGATCTTGAAAGATTACTGAGTAAATCCAAAATATATTTCAACAGATTATAACAACATGTTCATTCAACTCCAACTGAAATCAAAACCATGCATTTTAATAGACCAACTGATCCACAATAATGATAAAATATACTTATATTACCAACTGATAATATATATACTCATATATTTGAAAAATATCCAGTATCATTCCAGTATCATATATAGCCATGCAGGGCTTAATTCAGTTTTTGAAACTAACTACCTCAAAATAGCAAGAACATTAGGAACAAACTAAAATAGAAAACTACTTAGAGAACTAATTGGCCAATTGGCCTATTGTAGCTCCAGCATTGGTGTTCATGGTATTCTTCATTGTCTTCCATTCCTCAAACGCCATGGAGAAATTATGTCTCAGCTTTTGGTTTGGTTGGGTAGATGCTTTAAACATTTGGAGGCAAAAATCTTTAAAGCACTGTGTCTGTTGGGTTTTTTTTGCAATTACCTTTAGATGTTCATCTCCATAAACCACTTCTGATTCCACATGAGCTAGAATCGAATGATCAGTCGTCCTAATTTCTTTGGCAGCTTTCAAGTTTTCCAAAATTTTCTGGAAGTAGGGCAGCACCTTAGACATTTCACCACTGGCTTCATTTTCTAGTTTGATGATCTTCCCTGTACATTCATTTTGCGCCAGCAAAGTATCTCTTAGGTTGATCTGAGCTTTAATTATCTAAGATGACTCTTCTATTACCTGCTCATATAATGAACTTTCCCATTCCAAATTCACTTTGACCACAAACAATGATTTTTCATCTATACCAGGCACTGCCTTTTTAGAAATAAACTTGTTTATACCATAGGTATAAATGTTCTCCATATTATGTTTTTCAATTTCTAATTTCCCCCTTTTCTTTTTCCATAGCTCCACATCATCTTCTACTATTTTTAGTAATTGTTCAACTTTTGTCATCACATTATCAAAATCAGTAGCAAACCTAGTAATTTCTTCATTTACCTTATCCATCCATTAGTAGAAAGTTGTTGATATTGATCTATCTTTGTGTACTTGGTCCAAGAATTTTTGACTTTCAGGAGACTTTACATCCAAATCAAAAGGGACCACTGTCAGTGGTTGAGGTAGAGGATTATGAAGTTGCTGAATATACTTGGCCATTTCACAAAGGGCCTGTTTCAGTTTCATCTTATCTTTAGCATCCTTTTTCACTCGGTGACTAATCTTCTTATTAGCTGAATCAAAGATTTTTAAATCAGTAGCCCTGGTGGACATGCCCAGATCTATCTTTTCTACATGGAAGTCACTTTCGGTAACCTCATCACTGGCTTTATCTAAGTTTGGTTTGAATATCTCTACCATCCAATGTCCTATTTTAGTATCCACATCTACCATGGCTTCTACCTTTGGCTTCTTACTTCTTGGGGTTTTCCTAAGATATTTTCTAACCATATCTCCAACAGGAGCTGATTTTGGAATAATGCTCCTTTTCTTGTTAACTGAAAGCCCCAACCAGTTGGGAATCTTTGGTGTAGAGGTATCATTGGAAGGGGTTGATACTGACACATTTTGGTGATCTTCTCCTGCCATTTGAATCTTTAGAGGGCTTGCTAGAATCTTATCTATTTTAACCTTTCTTTTATACTATTTTTCACTCTTCTTGTTCAAAATCAACTGTAATGCAGGGGATTGATTCTATCTTTTCTTTCCTTTTTCTCCTGGTTCTTGTTATCCTCGAAGCTTGTATAGGGATTGTTTCTCCCTTTTTAGTACAATCTTCAATTTTGGTTTTGGATGCACCTCCAGAAATCAATTCCTCATTTTCATTAGTAATAGTGGGAGAAGTGGTGAGTTTTGAAATCCTTATACACTTCCCGGTTACTGATATAGGAATTTCTTGTTTCTTCTTCTTTCTTATTTCCTTCAACCACTTGTCTATTCTTTTGAACACACTTTCAGAAATAGCATTCAGGTCATCTACCTCCTCTCTTCCCCAAACTATTTTTCTGGCCACTACTTTGCCATTTTGTTTGGCACATTCAGCTTCTTTTACATCTTCTTCTACATCGGTGTCAAGCCCTTTAATTTTAAAAGGCAGTCGTAGGGTAATAATCTGATCTATTGAAAACTGATAATGCATTCTTTTCACAACCTCAAACTCATCAACACAGTCAGCCCAATAGTCTTCCAAACTTGGCTGATGTAGGAAGGTGGCATCTATTTTGAAATGGTTCACCACAAATTTCTTGTTGTCAAAATAGCTGTGACTTTGATAATAAGGGAGATTGAACACTTTGATTTTGGTATCAGGAGAAGACATACCATGTGTTAACCTAAGGCGATAGTGTCCCAAATCAATAGCAAAGAATGAACCCACCCCTCTTTTAAGCTTGAATTTCAATTTGACCTGGATAATTTGTCTGCATATTTCCAACAGAATGTACTTATCTAGACAATAGTGTGGGAGCTTCATAGGTTCACCACTAATGCCTCCTACCCTTTAATAGTTGAAGGTGGGGAATTGAATAAAGAAACTACCATAGGCCTTAATCAACTCCATAGCCTCTTCAGACATTCTATAATTTATCTTCCCCCTTAGCTCAAAGACAAGCTTGGCCAGGAATGTATCTTGCACCCTTCAGAAATTTCTCAGGTTCTTCTCCTTTTGTAGATAAGAGTGGTATTCGTAGATCATCATGTCATCTCTCCATGGTTGATGAGGTAGACCTTCCCAGTTTCTACAGATGGATAGAACATAAAATAGGTATGAGGACATGTAGAAATTAGAGGCTTCTATAGACTGGGATAGCTCTTCATCTAGCCTTGCTGCTATTACTTTAGCCTAGTCTACGTATTTTCCATCAGTTAGAATGGTTTGAATGAGGATATACATCCAGTCCTCCCACATTATGTCGTTAGGTTTTCCCCTCAGTCTGTTCAGCATAACAACAATATCTCTTACCTCTCTTACCAAATGGTCCTTTTTTAGAGATTTAGGAAGTCTGAAACTTCCTCTTTCAGCTTTGGACAACCAATCCCTAGCTATATTGTTACTATAATCTATGAAATTGCGAAGAAAATATTCTTTATCTTTTTAAAAATCAATGGTGACATAAGTCTCTACGGGGGGATACTCAGGGCCTCCATTAATTTTTGTCGATTCACAGACACCAACATTTCTCCAAAAGGAAGGCAGATACATTTATTTACCCTGTCATACCTATTTCTACACTCCATCACCAATTCAGGGCATGGAGTCACTTTAGGAAAACCAGCAGCCTCCAACAAACCGCTTTCAATGATTTTAGCTGATATAGTCTCAGCTTTGGCATTTTTAACTCTGTGAACAATCTCTGCAATGTCGTCATTGACAAGAACTATATCTCCCATTTCTAGTAAACAACTAATTATAGGAGAAAACTTATTCTCCTTTACAAATTTGGCCTATTGGGCCGACTTACTAGAACTACCCATGATAATTCCTAGCACTATTGATTCGAGAAAAAGATATGAAATAATAGAAATTTCCTTTCTTATAGTATGCAATTCTTAAAAAATAGAAAGGAAAATGAGAGAAAATAATTTGAGACTCACCAATGCCAACACTTCTGCTTGCAGAGAAAAACCTTCAAAGTTCTTCAATCCAGTCTAGCTTTCCAACAAAATGCAAAAATAGAAATGGAAAAGAAAGGAAAGCTGAATGCATACATTTAAATCACTTCTTTTTAGTAATTATGATTACTTGTCGTGAATCAATGATTCCTACCATCAATAGCTAGCCACATCCCATCACATTTCCTTCTTACTCAGGCAAACTGTACTTTTAGTTGAGTTGATGTCACTCCCCATCTTTTCATAAATCAATTTCATAAATGCAAGTGACATTTGGCATGTGCCAAGTGTGTTCAATCATTATCACATTTATTGATCTTGAACATTGAACTATGATGCACCAAGTTCAAATTTCGAGATCTCACATGCCTTTAGCCACGAATTGACACAAATAATAAATATGACAAACTGACATAGGACGCATGAGGGTAAAATGAATTATGAACATAAAAGGTATGGTTCAGGATTCAAGATCTTGAAAAATGTGACACCAAGACAAAAAAGACACGGGCTAAAGAAGGAATGACCAATGCAAAATGGGAAATTGAACTTTGAACTTTGAACTAGTGAGTTCAAGGTTCATAGTTCAATATTACATTGCACATCTGACGCGGGTTTGCAAAACTTACTGATTGAAGAGACAAGTGTAGACTTGCACATCGGGAAATAGGATGTTGAACTTTGAGCATTAAGTTCAAGGTTCAAGATTCAATATACAACCCGACACTTTACATGTTACTTTGAGAAAAATTTAATCAAAATCTTTTGACTTGCAACACTTTTCCAATGATGAATACCAAACTTCAGTTTTCTTAAAGGGGGAGCTCATAAAAGCTATTGGTTGTTCTTCCCCTTTAATCTTTTGGGTCAAAATTGCCATGGCAGAATGCGGCGAAGCAAAGGAGTAAATGTAGAAAGGGAGGGAGTAGTCTGGACTAGCCAGGACTGGTGCCTCCATTATTGTCTGTTTAATCTGGGCAAACGCCTTCTTTGCTTTAGGAATCCACTCAATTTTCACATCTTTCTTCATCATCTCATTGAGTGGCTTCACGATTTTGGTGAATCCAGTGATGAACCGCTGGACAAAGTTGATCTTTCTGAAGAAATATTGCATCTCTTTCTTTCTACCAGGCATTTGCAGGTTTAGACTCTCTTAGTGTCAATGGATATACCCTTCTTAGAGACAATATGCCTAAGAAACTTCCCTTTAGTGACCCCGAATATGCACTTCTTGGGGTTGAGGGATATTCCATACCAGTAACATCTCTCACAAATCTGGGTGAGGTGGCTGGAATGGTCACGCCTTTCCCAAGAAAAGATGATCAAATCATCCATGTAGATGATTATGCATCGGTTCACAAGGCCCTCGAATGCAATGTCCATGGCCATCTAAAATGTGGCCCCTGCGTTAATCAATCCAAAGGGCATCCTCTGATATGAAAACGTCCCCCACTTGGTGGTGAACATCATTTTGTCTCTATCCTCTTTTTTAACCATGACTTGGTTATAACCGGAGTATCCATCCAAGAAGGATATCATTTGGGATCCATTTACTATCTACAACACCTCATCCAATGAGGGGAGAGGGTGATTATCTTTCTTGGAGGCTCTATTCAAATTTTGTAAATCCATGCAAAGGCAAATTTTATCACTCTTCTTTCACACAGGGACCAAGTTGGAAACCCACATAGTATGCCAGATTGGAAAGATTATTTGGGTTGACAATAGTTTTTGCACCTCCTGGCGAATCAAAGGCTCGATCAGTGGGTTGACTAGTTGTTTCTTTTTCTAGAAAGGCTTAGCATCAGGTTTTAGTGGGATGGTATGAGTCATAATGGATGAGTCATATGTCTTCAAATCCTCATACCCCACGCGATCACATCTATGTATCCTTGGAGAACCATGAGAATCTTCTCCTTCTCCTCAGGAGAGAAAGAGGTACAGATGTGTATCATCTTTTCTTCACCGGGCTGGCCAATGTTCACTTTCTCAAATTTTCCTCCCTTAGAAAAGGATGATATCTTTTCCCGGCCCCAAGGGTCTGAGTTGAAGATATGTTCAAGCACAACCATCTCCTTTGGGATGGTGTTGGTGGGTAGGTTCATGATCCCATCATCTTCATCACCCTACCCAATGTCATCGTGGTCTCGTTCCTCCACTATCTGGTCCTCAAAGACACCAACATTGGCCATGAAGGCCAAGATATGTTGATTGTCCTCAAAAACTTGAAAGTGAGTGACATTATCTAGAATAGACGGGGTGGGGATCATTTCAATAGAAAATCTCTAGATTCATGAGCCAGCCATGGGCTCAAGTGTGCTAGCAGAAATAGAAAGGGCATCTGCGACATAATTTCATCACTAGGGAATAAGATCAATGCCAAAGGCATCAAAATATTCAATAAGGCTCCATGCTTGATTGCAGTATGTAGCCAGCCTCTTATCATGACACATGTACTGACTCCAGACCTATTTGACAATCAACTCTGAATCACCTAGGGCCCGAAGCTGAGTGATTCCTTTCCTTTATGCAAATAGGAGTCTAAGGACCAAAGCCTCATACTCTGTGACATTGTTTGTGAAGTTGAACTGCAGCTTATAAGATGCAAGGAATGATTTTCCCTCTGGGTTGATCAATTCTACTCTGGCCCCAAAGCCCTGCGTGGACCGAGACCCATCGAACTTAAGGGTCCATAAATCATCACTTGTTGCCTGGAGCTAGGGAGAATGAGTAGTCTTTGGAGTATCTTTGGGAGGCTTAGGAGGAGCTTCCTCCGACACTGATGGTGTGTGGGTGAGGTTTACCTCCAGAGGGGTTTGGGATTGAGATCCTTGGAGAAGTGGCACTGAAAAAGTGCTTCGAGAAGGGATACTGGGCTCTGAGGAATTAGCTGCATGCTCTTTGTTCTGGAGGGTGTCAATGTGCCAGGTAGCAGCAGAAAGCCAAGGCTCACACTCTAGCTTTGAATACTTCTAGTAATGTAGATGACACCAAGTGTCAGACAAGATTGTAGCAGGGGTCGTTGTGGCACCCTAAGAGTTAACCTCAACCCTCAACTTGTCTTCTAGGTCCTGAGTTCTCTACAGAACTATGGGATCCTCCCCGGGGGTGAAATCAAACATTAGGATTTCAAGGGGGTGGTACACCCTGGGGGAAGTCTCAGAGAATAAGACCTCGTTAACCATCCCAGCTTCAATGAGGGCCTATTTCATCTAGGGCTCACTTTCAACCTAGATCTTATTTGATTCTCCTTCCCAAGAAGTTGGTCGAAAAGTATCCGTTCAAGGACTTAGACCAATTCTGACTTAATAACATCCCATAAGTCTCTGGGATGTCCACCACTTGAATATCGATTGTGCTAGCTATTTTGGGGTCCTGGATGAGCTGTATCTAGACATTCTTCAGTTCACCCACCATTTTAATAGTAGTTTTATCCAGTTGGATTACTACACCATTAGAAGGGGTGGGTCAGAATCTAAGCTTCTGGCATATGGATAGGGTTCGTGATGTTGCCCGAAGCTTTGGAATCTACTGGGTAGTTGTGTATGTTTTTTCCTTGTATGTTCAGGCATAGTAGGAATGGAGGATCTTCAGTATTTCCCTAGAAAACAGTCACGTTGGCATCCTCAAAAGAGACAATCTTGGGTGGGCAACTGACAGCTTATGGGTTTCCCTAGAGCTTTAGAAGAGACTTCTTCTCCTCTAGACAGTTTAGAAAAACCTCCATCAAGGTCATGGAGGTGGTGGTTTGTTCTAACACCTTCATGATGTCAAACCTTCCTCCCTAAAATTGGTGGCTTCCCTCAGCCAGGTCCTTTTCTTGGTTAGAGCTAGAACCTTTTGGAGGGACAGGTCAGTCAGTTGTATTGTCCCAAGGAGGAGTGTGCGTAGGAGGTGTGGGCATGTAAACTAGTCCTTTACCAGCCTGGCTTCGAGTGTTGTAGGGAACCCATGGGTTGGTGAAGGCATTGGCCTCAAATGCCAGAATTGACTCATCAAAGAATCCCTACAGTTCAGATTCTTCTTCATCTTCTCCAGTGGATCCAAAGAAGATGGTCTCACAGGTGAATGCACCATGAGTTGGCTCTTGCACAAGAGGCTCTAGGGGAGTAGGATCAGATGCTTATTGTCTATCTAGCTGGGAAATCATGATGACCTTCTCCAGTGTGGCACAGTTTGCCTTATTGTGGGAGCCTGTGTCATGAAATCTACACCAATTGGTCATGGGCTGGAAGTCTGTGACTGGCGTGAAATGGGATGGTCCAGTACCACTTTGATTAGTGTTTTGGTTCGGAGGCAGGCCTCCGGTGTTTCCGTTGTTGTTCCATTGATGTGGGTTGGGCCGAGGCCCATTGTTAAAATTTCTCCCTCCGGCATTGTTGTTTCATTGGCCGGAGAAAATATTCCCTCTCTGGGAATTGGAATTCTGGGGTGCATAAGACCCCACCTTTAGTTGACCCATGTACACAGTTAGGGTGGACAACATTCACGAGAGGGATTCAACCTTAGCGGTCGACTGAGTGTTTGCATCACAATGTGATGGTTGTTGTTGTTGTTGGTTCCTTGGGAAAGTAACAGTATTTGTCAGATTTGAGGGTGGCAATCCTCTAGCCGCGAATGACTGGAAAAAGGGCACTCCAAATGTTTGTGTCTGCAGTTATTGTGTCTGCTGTGGCTGGTTCCAAGGAAAATATTTGAGACCTGGTATTATTTGAGTCTGTAATGGATATACATACCATGCCTGCTAGTCTATCGACAGTGGTAGGGGATTCATGGCCATCGTGGGAGCACCCATTGCCAGATTGGGGTTATATCCCCCTGCATAAGTAGTTTTTCCAGGGACCATGTTGAATGGCGTACTCTACCCAATCTCGCCTAGGGAATTGTTGAGGCCGCAGGATAGTTCTAAGGCTAGGTTGTAAACTTTTTCCAAAGTATCCTGGTCACCCAGGGTGGTAGTTCTCCAGAGAAGAGTGGTAATGAAGGGGTCCATCATGTTGAGATAGGTTTGTATGGTTACTTTTGTGGATGGGATGAAGGGACTCGTGCACCGCTTCAAGGCACATTGGAACCGGTGATTAAATGTTGCAGGGGGTTTATTTGGTTCCTTCCTAGTAGAAATGAACTGGCTGTGGAACCAAGATGGGTCAACATGTACGTGGAAGGCAGCCAAGAAGGCATCCTTCATATCCTGCCAACTATTGATGGAGTTGGCGGGAAGGTTAAGGTACCAGTTCAGTTCACCTTGTCCTAGGGACAGAGGGAACATCCGGTTCACAACATCTTCATGTTAGATTTGGTGTCAGTTCATGGCATCTTTGTATGCCTACAAGTGTTCCTCTATATTTCATGAGCCTAGGTGCTCATATCATGGACAAATCTTTTCCGGGTGCGAAGGTAAATAGTTGGTTGCACCTGGAAAAGTTCCCATTGGGGACACGGTGTTTCCAAAATATGCAACCATTGGGGAGGTTGAATTTTGACTAGGTTGAACACTAATTCTTGGGATCATCTGGGAGGTTTGGATATTCAGTGGTAGGCTAGATCCCAAGACAATGGTGGCTAGTTTGACGTTCGGGGTCTGTTTCTTTCAAGCAGGGGCTCAAGTTTGACAAACCTTTCAGGGTTGGCGGCTGATCTGAGGACTCGTTTGAATCTCACTAGGGAGAATGACCCAATCCCACTGAAGTCTTGACTCCTAAAACTATGGCTCAGGGAACCCTTGAGTGGTGTAAAATTAGAATCCTGAGAGGGGGATGAGTTCATGCCCTCCTTCTAGTGCCAGTTTCTGTTGATGGGACTTTGTGACTGGGTCTGCCAACAGAAGTAAGTTGTCACCGGGTACCAGGGTACTAGCCAACTTTGCCTATAAAGGTTGTCTAGGGAAATGAGATTCCCTGGGCCTCCAAGCACATGAGAGTCATGTCTTGATAGTGCGGGGCTCAGTTGGGAGATGTGACTATTTTCGAGGGGGATAGTTGGTTATCTTCAACTCATCAACTCCGGGGATTTAGGTAAGTGAGGTTTCCTCCAAGCATGCTTACACTTAACAAATAGTCTGAAAAAGATCTTGCAGAGTGAGAATTATTTTGTCTACCTATAGTTATGCTTAAACATTAAAAACATCAACAATGCTCTAACACACTACACTAAATACCGAAGAAGCATACAACCATCAGTTCATATTTCATCAGTAGAAAAAGAAAGGAGGTCGTTAATCTACTTTAAGCATTAGAGCAAAGGACATGAAGAACACAAAGCATAAAATATCGTTAACCTAGAAGACAGAATGCCAACAATATCATTGTGAGAACCCTTCCTTCTTTATTAACATCTTTCCAGCATGCACTGGTGCGACCGAATCATGGTCTTCAACAACTAGGACAACCTGCCTTGATCAAAATCTCCACCTAGCGGATACAGGTATTCCATCCTTTCATCAAACTTACCAAGGACATAATCCTCCAAGGTACATGTTTCGATGGTGAGGGGATCAACTTGTGATACCCCAACCATGAATGCCTGGAATAAGCCCAAGGGATATCGGGCACCTGTCAGCTTCTCCTTTAAGGTCTTAACCAGTTCCTTACAAGCCTCAATTTTGAGGGAAAGTCTGGAGTACTGGACCTAGAGAGAATCATATGATTCTTCTCCCAAAATGCCAGACTTTGTGACAACCTCTTCGCCAATGATGTGGACCTCTTCCAACCCGGCTTTCCATTTCACATATTTCTCTAAGTCTTGCTCCCATATCTGAGTGGAGCTTCTCGCATGGCCAAGGGTGAGATCTATCCTGTAAAAGTTCAGGACAGACGCCACTAAAAATTCTCTCATAGTCGTTATTTGTTCGGCTTCCCACCCATCAACTGCTTGCGCCTTTTTCTTCATTATGCGCAGTGATTCTACATCACCCTGTGCAAGCAGTAGCCTGGAAGAGGGTGTCTCGAGATGGACTTCGGCCAAAGGTCATGTTAATTCTGCCACAAGTGTGAGGAGATTAGCATTTTTTTTTCTTTCCTTCTGTAGCTTCTGGCCCTACTTTGCGTACCGGGCCTCTATAGCCCTGGTAGCCTCTTTTAGCAAGTTCAATTCTCCTTGCTTGTCTCTCTTCCCCAACTCAACCTCTATTATACTATAGTCTTCAGGCCTTGCAGCCACTGCATCTATATCTGTTGGGGGTATTGCGATGACCACAACGGTGCTACCTGCTGGGTTGGTCCAGAGAGTATGAACCACCCGTGCCCTTTTGGGCTTCTTCGTCTCGACATTCTTGGCTATCATCTCGGCCAGTGATAGTGGAATGCCCATAGTTGTTGCCGGAGCTTTTCTTTTCTTTGTTTCTACCAACTATTGCGGCGGCTGGGGTGGCCTTGCTGGCAATACCTATTCATTGGGATCCATTTCTGAATCTGGCAGTGTGTTCCCTGAGTGTATATTTTCTTCGGGCTCTTCTTCCTACTCCTATCTCGGTTCCTTTCTTGTTTCTTGTTCCTTTTATGTTTCTCGTTCTCTAGAACCTTCTATATTTTCTTGCATATTGACATCTTCTGCAAAATACTTGGGATCTCTTCCCTGGTCTCAATCTCTGTATTTTTAGGGACTTCATCTTCCCCGGTGGTATCAGCAGCCTCTTCATTTTCCTCCTCTGGTAATTATTGGTCCATTGGTTGCTGCTATTCTTGGGCCTTATTGGCCTTATCTACTTCAATACTCTCTTCCTCTGGGACATCTTTCAGAGGTGGGTAAGGTCATTGACCAATGTTTAGCAAGGCGATAGCTGTTATGACCTCATCGAAAGTGCTTTGGGTCACTTGGTCACCCGAAGTCTCCAAAGGCACCTAGAGCGTGATGGTTGGAGATACGGTTGTTCCCTGGGGTCTGGGTTCTCCTTCCATCGGGGGCTTGTCTATAGGCTGCCTTAGAAAATCCATGGTCCCCTGGATTGGTAACCTTTCTTGTTCAGGATCTGTTTGAATTTCTCCCTGAGCCTCTTGTTTTGATGTCTCCTTTTCTATGGGAACTTCTTCCTCTGTAGGGACCTCTTTATCTTGAGCCTTGATTTACTCCACTGCAGTATTAACACCCTGTCGGATCTCCAGAAGCTCCTCCACTGAGAAGGTATCATCAAAATCATCATGTGGTGGAGAGGAGTTTGAGATACCCTCAAGTTCGGGAGAATCTGAACTTACATCCACTGGGGGCTTCTCGGGCATTCCAAGGGTGACACTTGGTACAGGGGTCACAGTGATTTTCTTTTTTCTGGTGAGAGAAGCCCCAGTATCTAGAATACTGGAAGACTCTACCTTAGCCAAAGTCTACTTATCCATCATTGCTACCAACAAGGGAGGTCCCGTTGGGTGAGCAGATGCCACTGGAGTGATCGGGAGACTGACAGCCACCTGCATGCTGATTTGTTGGCTGGCCAATTTTGTCACCTCCATCTGATCATGTAACTTGGCCATTAAAAGCGTGGGAATCTGAGGGGATGCCTTGGGTGTCGGGACTCCCTCCTTTTATTTTCCTTTATTTTTACTTACTGCAACAGGCATGGCAGACAAAGAAGGTATGGCGCCGACTGAAGAAGGAATGGTCATTTTAACCGCTGCTTTCTTGCGGGTGCTCTTGGGGTACACCTAGGAAAAGTACCTATGAATTTCCTCTAGGATGGGGTGGCATACCCCATCAATTGTCAAATCCTCTGGAGTGGCCCAATCCACTAGAGGGCGGTCTACTTTCTCTAGCCCCTGTCCTTTGTATGTTGTATCTTCCAGCGGTCTGCCTTCTTTAAAACCCTTCAGGAATTTCTGAAAGTTTAGCACTTCCATGAGCTTTTTGCTCATTATTGTATGTTATCGGGCCCTAAAATTAAAGCTGTCTTGGAAATCTGCCCAGAAGTCTTCAATGTCATCTTCATGTGGGGGGATGCACTAGGTAGTGTGGTGGCAATCTTGCCACGGGGATCATATTTTTTCTGGGCGTGGTTGAATTCAACCAGCCCCAATCCTTTTTACTCATTATCTACCTCTCAGGTTGTGGTGAGGTTGCATGTGTAATCCCTACAAGAAAAGGGGAATGGGACATTTGTGACCTTCTTCAATGTGAAGAAGGCATGCAGATCCATCATCTACCTGCAAAATTCTAAAAGAATAATCCTATCCCCGCAATACCGGGGAAGGAGGTAGGGCTTCCCATTGAAGCCTGTCACCCTGATGTATGTATGATGCCTGAATTGAATGAAATATTAGCCATAATAATTGACAAGTGTCATTGCCACCTATGAGAGGTGGTACCTAGAATCATGGGTAAGTGCTAGAATATTATGGTAAATGAAGGTGTTATTTACTCGACAGAAATTTTGGAAGCTGAGCTCCCACTTCAATTGGGGATAATGCTCCCAAGGTGTAACCTATCCTGGGCCATTCCCAAGTTCTCCGACCATTCCTAGGCCTTGAAAAGATATCCTTTGTTGTGCCAATGCCCACAGCACATATGAAGTCATATAAAATTGTGAATGCTAGGCTACGGTCCTCATCTATGTATCTACATGATTAGATATAATTTCTGCCCAGTTGAAAGTCCTATTATGTGTTGTTATGTAGTACAAGAAGTAATACATCCACACCGAGAATTTCTGGGCATGGGGCCATCCAAAGATTCTACACAAAAATATAATGCCCACTTGAATGGGCTCCTTGAAATCCCCATGGGGAATTTCCAATTTCATTCTCTTATAGTCTCGCTTTGGAGACTTCAACTAGTGATTATTGAGGTGCTACCGGGAAATGATTTCAGCTTCACCAAAATCCTTTAGTGAGCTTTCCCTGGTGACTACGGTGGACCCTTTGAACTATGAAATTCCCAACCCAGAAGCAAAGGTGGGGGCATCTAATGTGATGATGGTGGTGGGATATTGCAGCAGTTGGGGATCCAGAAGCAAAATTGAGCGAGTGGCCGGATTATACAATACTGCCAGCTACCTTATAAGCTCAGGTGATTGCACCACACATGGAAAGTTCATAGCCTTGATGATGCGAGAGGTAGCTAGGTAAGTGGCTATCTTATCCCCTTGTTCCTTTAACCTGTAAATGGTCTGGATTAGACCCTGTAATTTATCCCAAGTCTCACGCACTGGATCTATTATTTCTTGAACCTTGGAGTCTATTTTGGACCCCGCAACACCTCCATCCTTTGGATACTTGGAGGTTAGAGGTATCTTTGCCAACATTCTTTCAATCTTTGATTTTATGGCTGCCCAGGTAGAGGTGGTTGGTAGTTTCAGACTATCAGGAGGTGCAAAATTTTTAGACATTTTTGATCAATTTATCAGCAAACCTGCAAGACCAAAAAATCGTTAGGACATATATAAACATGAATTAAAACTCTAGGAGATTCTTCACCAGCCCGCACCTATCAAACAAATGTTAGCACATACACCAAAAGTTTTAGATTATCTAAAAATGAACATGGCTTAAGCATTCCAGAGTGTGTTGACATGGTGACAAGGAAAAGAAAAAGACAAGATCCCGCTGGAAGTTTGGAGTATAGACAAACTAGTCATTGTCGATGTGACTGGCAACAAGACATACTCTGGTTGACGTGCGCTAGCACGTAGTAAGATGGCAGGCAGAGTAAAGATAGTTATGGCATTGATTAAGACAAGTGGGCCGACACAAGGCAAAATTGAATGCCAGATTGGATGCATTTTAAATGCCATACATGGGAAATTAATCCCGCCATCAATGCGACAAGACAGAGGAGAGAGAAAGCCACCATGGTTAGAACCAGCGAGGTGCTGAGTTTGAATTATGGTGACTCCGTCTCGACGAACTCTATCACATGAGGCAAAAATACATGACAGAGCATGAAGAACTCGCAAGCTCTAAGGGATATACACAACATATCTACATAATATACATAAAATTATATGAAGGCCAAGGGCTGAAGCATATACACATGCAAAATACAAAAATATACATCAATATACACCAATATACATCATAAATAGAACGCAGAGAAACTACCCTAAAACAAAATATAGAATTTACATAATATATATCATCCTACAACTATACAGAGGGTAGACAACCCTCTGGCAGAGCCAACCCACCAACGGGTGGCAGACTGAACAACAGAAAATGAAAAACCAAAAATAAACAAAACAAAACCAAAACAAAAACAAACAGAAGCAAGGGCAAGAACCAGAAGAACCAACCTGTGAATCCAAAGAACGGTGAAGGGGAGAGGCACTAGGACTGCTCTGCAATAGCTTCAACCTCCAATTCTGATGAACAACTATCAAATATTGATTTGTCGTTACCCACTAAGCTCAGAAAAATTCACACTCAAACGCACTCAAATCGCCAAAGAATCGCTCTAAAAACTCTAAGTGTTTTTAATCATGGTAACCATGAAAATGACATGTAAATATTATTTATACCCAAGGTAAAAAGCAAGTTACCTTCTCTCCGCAAATTTTGGAATAGGTAAACCTCCAGACTTTGGGCCCAGGGATTCCAAACAACCATGTCTTCTTACGAGAAGAAGACATCGTGGCAGAGAATCCCAGAGTCCAGAATCTGGCTTCTGGAAAAGGAACAACCAACTCTGGGACCGATTCCCGGAGACACGAAAGAAAAACATGAAAACAAAACAAACCTCACAGGAAGGAAAAACCAGAGAAGAAAACAAAAGAAACAAAGGCAAAGAAAACAAGGCAAGAGCAAAAAGAAAAAAAGGGGGACCCAACATTTTGCACACAAAATGTAGGGACAGGTATGCAGGGCATAACAGGTTGTACATAGTTGACTGTCTTCACATCAATGACACCATCGCTAGTGACATTTTTTTTTTGTTCCACCACTTAGCTTTGTTCGTTGCTTTTTTTTGTATTCATTTGTGTGGGATCTGCAAGGATTCCTCATTTGAGTAAGTTCTACTCACAACAAACTCCTCGTTCGATGAGTTGTGTGAAGTTCAGAGCTAACTATAACTCTGTTGTGAGTGACATGTCTGGAATTAGATTGTCAACAAACATGACTATTAAGTCTTGTTCAGGCACATCATATGTTACGCAGTTTTCCATATTCCTCCATCTCTATAGGAACTTCACAAAAGACTCTCTGTCCTTATGTTTGATATCGCAAAGGTCCTTGATGCTAACCTTGCGCTCGATGTTATGATGGAAGTGAGCTATGAACTTTTTAGCCAGTTCACCCCAAGACTGAATGCCATGAGGTAAATGTGAGAACCATTCCATTGCTAGTCCGGCCAATCTTTGTGGGAACAATCGCATTAGATATGTCTCATCATGGGTGACTTTGATGCAACTAGGAAAAAACTCTTGGATATGTTCAATAGGGTTGGTATTGCCCCTATATTTATCAAATTTCAATATTGAGAAGTGATTTGGGAATGGAGACATGTGGAGATAACGGTCAAAGGGGTATGGGTATAAATCCTCTGCGGTGTAGAATTTAGTTTGCCCCTAATTTTGCATATCCATCATTTGGGTTTGAAGGGTTTACATTTTTTGCATTAACATGTCTGTTTGATATTGAGGTTGGTGTGTGAGGGCATTCCTCTGTGTTGTAGTGGGTATGAGGTTGCGCCTCTGTGTCCCTTGAGTAGGAACATAGAATTTCATCCTGGGGACTTGATATTGATTTCCCACTGAGTGATTTGTAAATGGGGGCACATGGGTAGCCCATGGTGGGTTTTGATGCATTTTCTATTGTGATTGAAACTGGGGTTGATACTTTTGGAGTTGATATTGCTGCTGCTAAGGTTGGATTTAAGGCAACTAAAGCTGGGGTTGCTATTTTGAGGGTGGAATTTGAGGCAACTAAAGTTGGGGTTTCTGTTGTGGGGGTTGGAATTGAGGCAACTAAAGCTGGGGTTGTTTTTGCGAAGGTTGGATTGATTTTAGAATGGGCAAAGATGTAGCCTTGGGTGGGCATTGACTGTAAGTCGTACATATAGAGATGGATCCTTGTGGGCATGAGGTGTTGATCCCAAGACTAATGTGGATTGACTCCAACAGTGACATAGTTTTAGAATAGTTGGTTTTTGGTGGGATGGAAGGCACAGCATGAGAGCTTGATCATCCTGGCCATGAGACCAAAGGTGGAGGCATACTAGTGACCATGGGTGCACTTAGTTGCGAGCCTGTCATGCTTTGAGTGGAAGATGTGTTGGCCTGGGTTGGGTCATTGGTTTGACTAGGTATAGTCTGTTTCAATGTGGGTAATACCAATGGTGGAAAGATTTGAGACACAACAGGCAGTATCTAAGGAGGCTGAGTAGTGTTTTGACCTGCAAGAGGGTTTTCGGGCAATATGGTTGATACACTAAATTCAGTAGGGAGTTTGACTCCCTTCTTTATTAGCATGGCTAGTAACGTTCAAAGTTCCTCTCTACAACAGTGTCAACTACTTTTGTGGAGTAAGCATCTTTCCCTACATCTTCAAGCTTTGTTTCTATGATATCTTGGAAAAAGGCTGCCCCACAGGGTTGTTCAATGAATAGAGCAGAATTGGTGTTCACGAAAGGATCATTCTCTTACTCTATTTCCCAAGCGGGGAATCTTTTGATATATGACTCATCAGGTTGTGTTCTAGCCTTAGACCTTGTGTAAGGGCCTCCATGAGGTTTTTGAGACATAGTGTGGTCCTGGTTTTGTAACTAAAACAAGTGATATAAAGCAAAGAAGGAAGAAAATCCTTTCTAGGGAAGTTTGAGTTATGTTTTTGACAAGGGTAATTCTAAGGATAGATTTTGATATAGCTTGATCTGAAAGTGGTGATGATAAAAAGATAAGATTTTCCAACCTTTACCTTGGACAAAGTCACTTTGATAAAGACGATGATGTTTGATATGATGAGATCAAGGTATTTTGAGTCTGAGCTTTCGAACTAACAATATTTTTGACAATAATCATGCTTTACAAAGAATGGATGATCTTTAATGTTTAGAGATTCACACAATGTTCTTCCCATTTTCCTAGGATAGACACTATTTTTGGACACCAAATGAAAGGTTCTCTCAAAGTTTTTAGGTCAAAATAGGAATAAAGTATCTCTTGTCAATTGTGGTACAACTTCACTGATTGTGGTAAAGTAAATGGTCAATTGCAGTAGTTTATCACTGATTGCGGTAATAAACAAGATGATTGTGGCAATACTTCCTTCAATTGTGGCATAATGTGGGCAATTACGATAAATGAGAAATAGTCTCAAAAGACTAAAAGATGGGTATCACTACTTGACAATGTTGATATTTTTGGAACAATGCTTCTGATTTGCAAGACAGTTGACGTTGACAACCCTAGAATTTAACACGTTTGACTCATTTTGACAGTTTGGATGTTTTGTTTTGCTTTTTCAGAAACTGATCAAAGGAACAAGCATGATAGACACTCTTTTTTGAAGAATGAAGACTGAAAATGTGTATGTTCTACAACTTTTTCAAGTTGCAAGGTTATCACGAGGTCTCAACAATCAACAGTTAGATTTAATCTAGGTCAATGGCTTTAGAATACAATGTTATAGGCCCAATGCTTGAATGTCTATTAGCTCACATAATAATTGTCATGCGACTAGGACATGAAGATCCACGACGTAGGTGCCCGTGTTTTTGTCATTTTTAGGTATTGTTGTCATGGAGTGAAGATCTCTTTCACTACAAAAATACTATGGGACACATATGTTGGGGATCTTGGGGGGAAATTCTGTAACCGGGTACCCCTTGCACTATAATAACTTACCTGTTTGAAGGTAAAATGGGTTTGCCTCTAATTAATCAAGGTTGTAGTAAGGGTTCATGGTGTCTCTCCAATCAGTTTTTACGTGTGTGACTCACTTAAGAGCCTATTTGATCATGCTAGCTCCTTAGAGATATTCACCCGATCCTGACTATTACCAACACACCTCACCTGAGCTTGGCTAGATAAAATGAAACTTTGGTTCACGCCTTGTTTATATACCAATCAGAAGGATTATCAGTTTAAGGTCATTCTCTGAGGAAGAAGTGCATTCCTTGGACATGCCTTTCTAAAAATTATAAAGGTTTGTAATCTAACAGTTTGTGCAAGTGCACCCAAACTCAAGACACAAGGTAAATCGATTAAGCTCTGAAAGTTTTAAATGTGAACTAAGCTACACCACCATACAAGCACTAATGTTCAATTTTAAGCCCAAAAAGTAGGTGTTGATTGCTTGTTCAATTTTAATGCCCAATTTTGAAATGATTGTTTGCCTTGTTCAATTCTTAACCCCCACGTCAATTTTAAAGCACCAAAGTGTAAATGTGAGGTTCAAAATGATTGCATGCAATTTTCCTTTTAAGCACCAAATTGACAATGTGAATTGATTTTAGGTTTGCTTTGTTTAAACAGGTTAGTATCAAAAAGGATTCTTTTGCAAAATGAGAGTATACATAACTATGAAAAAATGAATGACACTTACCAACAACTTACCTTTCCTGTTCGTGGGAATTCTTCATACTGTAGAAAAATAAAGAAAGTATTAGATTTTCAGATAGAAAGATGAAGGATTTGGCCCAAATGAGCAATCTTGTAGGCGATTGCGGTGATGCATAGGCAATTGCGGTAAATAACAGCTGATTGCGGCCCAAAATTAGCAATTGCAGCAAAGAACCTTCAGTTGTGGTAATGCATAATCAATTACAGTCTGGATAGGTCAATTGTGGTCTAGGTCTGTCGATTGCGGTAAAATTCTTCTAATTACGGCACCAGTGAATCAATTGTTCCAAACTATAGAAAAGACAGAGGCCTAGAAGATGACAGAAAAGAAATGTGGAAACCTATAACTGATTGCGGTATTAAACCAGTCGATTGCGGCACAATTTTGTCAATTGCGACAAAATACCAGCGATTGCAAAATAACACAGTTATCAAAAAAATATAAATTTTGAGATTTGTGACCGTACGGCCATGGTTCATCAACTCTATTTGTTGGCTGCAAGAGATAATTGGGCTGTTTGTTTCACTTCGGGTTCACCAAAATTTATGCCTCCTTCGATCGTGCTTTGCAGTTCCCAAGCTTTCCAAAGGCAAGGGTTAGTAGCAAAGGTTTCACAAATGATATAAATCCAGCACACAAGAACTACTAAAATGAATAACTTGAAACGTAACCAATAAAATGTACAAGCACAAGAAAGGAAAACAAATAAACCCCAAAGCGCTTGAAGCTTCTATTGTCTCTCTTTACTCCTTTCGAAACGTTGTTCTTGATGCTCAGTATTGGTGTGGGCAGTGTCTGTGACTTGAGAAGTGTTGAGAATTTGCTAATTGAAACGAATGTGTGATCGCAAGATGGCTTGAATGCTAGAACCAAACTGACATAGTAATGGCACACGAGAGCTTAAAATCCTAGATCCTTCAAATGGTTATGAAGGGTTTATTATATAAGAATTGGTGATGATATGAATGGTTGAGATCAATCCTAGAGATAGGGAGTTGAATGGTTGAGATTAAAAGGAACTGGAGAAGCCATCAGTAAACTCCACCTCTTTAATTGGTAAAGAGGGGATAGAGTTTGGTTGACTGAAGAGCTAATGGTGAGTTACCTTTTTGAACTGAAGAGGTGGGTGAAGTTACCCATGTGGACTGGAGAGATGGGTGGAGTAACCCATGTGAGCTGATTGGAGTTATCTCTTTGAAGATAAGTAAATATTTAATTCATTTATTTAATTAATATTTTCAACATGTGAGATAATTGAGTTCTTTTTAATTTAGAATTGCTTTATTGAATGAAATTAAATTAATTTAATTGAAATTAACTTAATTGGAAGAATTTAATTAGTAAGTTTAAATATTTGAATTTAAACTATAGGAAATTGAATTTAACTAATTAATTAATGGTAATTAATCAATTAAATTAAAATTAATTAATTAATTAATTTTGGGAATTTGATTAGATGATTTGGGGAATGAATTTAGAGGGAAAAAGATGATTAATTAATAATTAAAAAACCATTAATTAATAGATGAAAATTAGTGTTTTTAATGTAAAATCGCAAGCCTATCCATTTTCAAGTGTCTACAATAGCATACCAATAATACACTAACTTTACTTCTGAGTCGCAACCCTAAAAATGCTTATATCATGTGCTTCCCTTTTTAGGGCAACTTCCAAAAGGCAACCGTATTAGGGTTTTACCATTCTCTAAGAAAATAGGAACCCTAAACCCCACAGTTGTAGAAGAGTGTATAGTACTCAACATGATCAGTTGCCACATGTCTTGCATGTCTGCACCCGTCATTGAATATTTCACAATAAGCTCTTACAAATATTAATGACCGTTATAGGAATCTGTCATAACCGTTTCAATCATGATTACCTTACACATTGTCCAAAGTGCCGACATTTGGAAAATAACCTCTCATAGAAAAGGGATGCCTAGATCCACCTAGACCAAGTTTGATCATCATTTTCATCTTCCAAGTGGAGTGAAAACACAACATGTCCACTCAACTAAATGACAGAACAAACATCAAACTTAAATACATTATTTGCAAACAATTAATTATAAAACAAATAATATCAAATGTAAGGAAATATATAAGGTTAAGACACCTTATTCCTAACATTCTCCCACTTGTTGAAAACCTTGTAAGAGCCAAAGGAAATAATAGTATTTAACTGCTATAGGCCGAGAGGCCCATATACTCTGAACACCATCTGAACTTCTCTATGCCCATAGGTTTTGTCAATGCATTCACAACATTCTTTACTTTATCTACCTTCTCCAAACTTACATTTCCATCCTCTATCATATCTCTCACAAAGTAAAACCAAACATCTATGTTCTTGGTTCTGGCATGGAAATTTGGATTCTTTGCAAGGAAAATAGCACTCTGACTATCGTAACAAATTTTAATATGTCCTGCATCAACACCAACATCCAAACATAGTCTCTTAAGCCAAATGGCTTCCTTACAAGCATGAGTAGCTGCCATGTACTCTACTTCTGTCATGGAAAAAGAGACCATAAGTTGTCACTTACTCATCCAACTGATGGCACCACCAAACATAGTGAAGACATAGGAACTGGTGGATCTCCTACTGTCAATGTCACGTGCCCAATCTGAATCCACAAACCCATGAATACAAATTGAATGCGGAGCTCCAGAAGAGTTTCCATGATAGCATATGGAATACTCTAATGCACCCTTCAAATATCTGGACACTCTCTTAACTGCATTTGAATGCACCCATCCAGGTTTAGCCATAAACTGGCTAAGGACTCCCACTGCTTGGGCAATTTTTGGTCTAGTACAGACCATAGAATACATAAGGCTACCAACTACACTCGCATAAGGTACTTTTCTCATGTCCTCCACCTCACTAGGAGATTTTGGACAATCAGCCACATATAACTTTGTTCCCATAGAAACAGGAACACACAATGGTCTGCAATTTGCCATGCTAAACCTATCCAAAATAGACTTCACATACTTACTCTGACTCAACCAAAGTTTTCTGTTAGATCTATCTCTACTTATTTTCATTCCCAAAATATACCTGGCTGCCCCTAGATCTTTCATCTCAAATTGTGCTGACAACAGAGACTTCAAATCAGAAATCATACCCATACCCTTCCCAATCAACAACATATAATGCAATAATAAGAAGGTGGTCATTGTCAACTTTCAAATAAACACAATGATCTGATTTTGATCTCAGAAAACCAATCGACAACACAAAGGCATCAAATTTAAGGTACCACATCCTAGGAGATTGTTTCAAACCATACAGAGACTTCTTTAATCTTCAAACCAAAGACTTTTTACATTTTTTAATATAGTGCTCAAGTTATGACATATAGATCTCTTCCTCCAAATCACCATGAAGGAAAGTTATCTTCACATCCATTTGTTCTACCTCTAAATCATACGTTGTTTCTAGAGATAACATAAATATAATGGATGTAAGCTTTGCAACAAGAGAGAATATTTCACCATAATCAATTACCTCCACCTATGAATACCCCTTTGCAACCAATCTGGCCTTGTACCTCTCAACACTGCCATCTGCATAGAATTTCTTCTTAAACACCCATTTGCTTCCAACAGGCTTCCGTCCTTTAGGAAAAGGTACTAGGTCCCAAGTTTTGTTCTTCTCCAATGAATCCATCTCATTATCCATGGCCTCAATCTAGGAACCTATGTCTTCCATACCTATAGCCTCTTTCACAGATCTAGGCTCATCAGTGTTTGTAATCAAGGCATAAGCACAACTGGAATCTAACATAGAAAATCCAAACCTCTTTGGTTTCTTTCTTTCTCTCGTGGATCTCCTCAAGGGCTAAAGTTGAGGTTTTTCTACCTCTTCTTCTAAATTTTTTAGTGCTGCTAGAGCTCTCCTCATCATAAGATCCATCACGGTATCTCTATTTAGTCTTCTCAGGGGTAGGAGGCAACTGAACAACATCTTCTTTCATTTCTTTTTCATCTGGTTGTAGCACAAGAGGAGAAGGTGTTAGCTCTCTAAAAATAACATTTCTTCTATACAACACCTTAACAATCATAGGATCCCAAAGCTTGTATCCTTTCACACTAACACTGTATCCGATGAAGATACATTTTACAACCTTATTTTCCAACTTAAATCTTCTCTCCTTAGGCACATATGCATAAGCTTCACAACCAAAAACACAAAGATGTCTAACTGAAGGCTTCTTACCAGAACACACCTCCATGGGTGTCTTACCAACAAGAGCTAATGTAGGAGATCTGTTAACTAGATAGAAAGTAGACGCCATAGCTTCAATCCAAAACCTTTGTTCGAGGCTAGCTCCACTAAGCATACTCCTAGCCTTCTCCCTCAATGTCCTATTCATTCTTTCTGAAACTCCATTTTGTTGTGGGGTATAAGGAGTTGTCTTATACCTATTGATCCCTCGTTCTTTATAGAACTATTCAAACTCTATCAAACTAAACTCACCACCATTGTTAGTTCTCACACACTTAATTCTTTTACCAGTCTGGTTCTCTACGAGAGCTTTAAATTCCTTGAACCAACTGAAAACATGTGTCTTTCTTTAAAGGAAATAAATCCATGTCCTTCTACTATAATCATCTATAAAAGATACAAAATATATAGATTTGGAGAGTGAAGGAAATTTAACAGGACCAAACACATCCGAATGGATAAGATCCAAAATACTAGAAGACTTGTGAGAACTGGAGTAAAACTGAACACAATTTTGCTTACCATAAACACAGTGTTCATAGAAGTCAAACTCAAGATTAAAATCATCTATCCCCTCAATGATGTTTTTATTTTTTAGGGTTCTGAGACCCTTCTCACCAATTTGGCCAAATCTCATATGCCACAACATTGTCTTTTTTGTAGGAAGTTTGCCTTCCAAAGTGTTAGCACCCTTAGGTACACTTGTTGCACTACCATCAAAACCCATTACCACAAACTTCTTCATTGTTGGTTCAGATGGTGGAGATGAAGTGACTACTACTCTCTTCCTTGAGAGAGAAGAACTATTGCACTATGAAGTGCAAGCATCTAGCTGAAATAGGGTACCTATCCTACTACCTTTCACAAGAACCATAGATCCTCTAATCATCTTGCATCCTTCTTTTGAAAAAACAACTTGAACACCTACATCATTCAGTATACTTATAGATAATAGGTTTTGTTCCAAACCAGGGATGTACATTACCCCATTGATCCCCTTTACTCGTCCATCAGGGAATCTGATAGTGACTCTTCCTCGTCCAACTATCTCTAGGTGAGAATCATCACCTAGGTACACCTTTCCACCATCGAACTCCTCATACTTTGAGAACCAAC
>MU227847.1:169327-184249 GCA_018584345.1 Thuja plicata
TTACTCGTCCATCAGGGAATCTGATAGTGACTCTTCCTCGTCCAACTATCTCTAGGTGAGAATCATCACCTAGGTACACCTTTCCACCATCGAACTCCTCATACTTTGAGAACCAACTTTGATGAGAAGTCATGTGAAAAGAATCACTCGAGTCAATTAGCCACACATCATCAGATGCATGAGTGGCCAAGGCTACAAAAAAATCATCACCATCTTCTTGAGATTTTTCAGAATATGAATCTAGACTTTTCTTCTTCTTCTTTGGCTCTTTGTATTCCTTACGAAAGTTCCCAGTCTTACCACAGTTCCAACATGGTACCTTAGACTTTCCAGGAGTCTTGGATTTCCCATCAGATTTGGATCTACCCTTTTCAGACTTCTTATCATTTTTTTTTCCTCTGTCATTGGATCTACCGCGAACAGAATGGGCTTCCTTGGTTGAATCAGAGGTCTTTCTTCACATCTCCTTAGATAGTAGTGAAGACACCACATCATCCATTTGGAAAGTGAAAATAGTACTCCCAAGGGCCATCACAAGATGGTCCCATGAATCTGGAAAGGAACATAGCAGGGTCATACATCGATCCTCCTCCTCCAACTTGACACCGGTTGATGTCAACTGTGCAATGAGCATGTTAAATGCATTCAGGTGATCTGCAATGGATCCTCCTTCTTCCATTCTTAGATAATATAGCTTTTTCTTAGGAATAATCTATTCACCAAGGACTTGGCCTGATACACAGACCCAAGCTGTGTCCACAATTTGTTTGTGATCTTCTCCCCGAGAACATTCAGGAGAACAGAATCTGCTAGACAGAGTCTAATGAGACCCTTAGCTTTCTGATCCTTGAGATCCCAATCTACTTGAGGCATGTTTACTAGTTTGATATCATTTGCAACCACCTCCCATACATCATGGTCTACGAGCATGTCTTCCATCTTGAGTTTCCACAACTCAAAGTTTGTGCCACTAAACTTTTCCACCTCCATTCTACTGTATGAAGAACCTGCCATCTCTTTCTGCAATAAGGTTATGAATACTCTGCAACAATACTCCCACTGAACTGGAGATTAGCTCAAAAAACCCATACCCTAACAAATAGGACCAAAAGTGGCCAGGCTCTAATACCAACTGAAAGGAAACTAAGCGTGTGGAAAACAATTCCTATGCTAAACTCCCGAGAAGAGGATCATGCAAATTCATATTTAACCCTTATCAATTACAGAATGATAATACAATAACATGCATACATAGAAAAATGGGAATGACACAATGATTTACCCCAGGGAAAACCTTTCTGGAAAAAAACCCCAGCACTCCAAAACCTACACAATGTATTATTCAAAACTATTACTGTTTACAATACACTTACAATGCAAGTTCTTCTAGGAGATAAAATGACACTTGAAGACCAATCCAGTAGCATAACAGCATACCAAAAATACACTAACTTTACTTCTAATTCACAACCCTAAAAAATCTTATATCATGCGCTTCCCTTTTTAGGGCAACTTCCAAAAGGCAGACATATCAAGGTTTTACCATTCTCTGAGAAAATAGGAACCCCAAACCCCATAGTTGTAGAAGAGTGTATAGTACTCAACATGATCAATTTCCACATGTCTTGCATGCCTTCACCCATCATCGAATCTTTCACAATTAGCTCTTACAAATATTAATGACCGTCATAGGAATGCATCATAACCATTTCAGTCATGATTACCTTACACATTGTCCAAAGTACCGACATTTGGCAAATGACCTCTACCACAGAAAAGGGATGCCTAGATCCACCTAGACCAAGTTTGATCATGCTTGTCATCTTTCAAGTGGAGTGAAAACACATGTCCACTAAAGTAAATGACAGAACGAATATCAAACTTAAATACCTTATTTGCAAATAATTAATTATAAATACAAATAATATCAAATGTAAGGAAATATACAAGGTTGAGACACCTTATTCCTAACACTCCTAACATGGATGTTGTGGGGCCACAATGCATGACCCATTTTGGCTACTTGGCCTAATGGGGACCCCCTTTTTGTATATAATGTTTTGTAGTTTTGGTAGTTTTTCTGGTCCAATTTGTAATTTGGATCGTCGTAAGAGTGGTGTCTTAGAGTAGTTTCTTGTTTTCAATAACATGATGCTAACAAATGCATTTGCATGTAGGATACAAAGATTTCAAATCCTCAACCAATTAAAAGAATGTCAAAAAAGACAACAGCTCTTCCAATGAAGTACCATTTCAAAGGATACCACATCCCCTACTAAGGTGGGCAAATTGCATAGTCGGATCACCAACACGGACATAGGTCATGAAATCTATTCCACAAGAAACATCATTCAAACACCTCAAAGGAATGATTGTTGCATGTGAACACAGACAAATATTTGCAACAAATGTTCCAATTCAGGGAAAATATGAAGAAAATCATGAATGGTATTGGAGAAATTCAGGAGTTTGAAGCATGCCTTTCTGGGTTTAGGGAGAGGCAACAGGGAAAGTCAAATTTATGAAGTTGATCAGTTTTGATGAAGTCAAGGAAGTTGCAAAGATATTTTGCAAAGCTCACCCCAGGAACCTGCCAAAAAGTCATTTTGGACTTAGCCATTTTTCAAGTCATGAGGTTTTTTGCTAGTTTTCCGCACTTTCGCAGCTTGAACTTGCTGGATTTTTCAGAGTTTCAGACTTGCTGGATTTTTTGCAGCCTGAACCTGCTAGACTTTTCAGAGTTTCAGACTTGCTAGATTTTTTGCAATCTAAAACTTGCTGGATTTTTCACAGCCTGAACTTGCTAGATTTTTCAGAGTTTTGAACTTGCTGGATTTTTCGTAGTTTGAACTTGCTGGATTTTTTTACAGTCCAAAACTTGCTAGATTTTTTGCAGCCCGAACTTGCTACATTTTTTAGAGTTTCAGACATTCTGGATTGTTTGCAGTCCAAACTTGCTAGATTTTTTTATAGTCCGAACTTGCTAGATTTTTTGGAGCTTGTTGTATTTTTAAGAGTTTTGGACTTGCTAGATTTTTCACAGTCTGAACTTGCTAGATTTTTTTGTAGTCTGAACTTGCTAGATTTTTTGGAGTTCGGGCTCTGCTAGAATTTTCAGAGTTTTGGACTCCAATAACCTTTTTGGACTTCAAAATTCCAATATTTTTGGAGTCGTAAGGATCCATACTTAGCCATTTTTCCAAAGGCAATTTTTTTAGCATTTCGGCCTTTCGGCCTCTGAAAAGGCCAAAATTTTAGGATCTCCAGTTTTGGGTTCTGACACATGGTAATTTTTTACGCTTAAAAAACTTTGGAGTAAAGGTCGTGTTAGCACTATACCAAGAAAATTTTCAAGTTTCTAGCATTGACTATTTTCCCGTGCTTTCTGATTTTAATCCCATGTCTTACTATGCTTAAAGGGTCAAAATTCATCAATTATGTTCTGTTTTAAATATTTGTCGCTCAGTCGCGTTGGTCTTTTAACATGTTTTCAATTTGTGCGAGTGAGCGATGAGTCATCAAAATGTAAATCACGCATTCATGATGTATTTGTGAAGTCAAGTTATAAGTTTGCGACTGAGCGGGTTAGGAATGATTTTTTTTATCACTCACTCGCGAGGAATTAACTCATTTAAAAGAAAGTCTAGCGAGTCCACGATGACTCAAAGTCTTGTGTGTCACATAGTCGCTTTAATGTTATGTTTTTGATTTTATCCTCTACAATCGAGCGACTGCTATGAAAAAAATGTAGTCACATACCCGCGTTAGGTTTCCATGTTTGTCTCTTAAGTCCATGAGTATGCGAGGAAGTCAGGTTCTAGAGGTCACTCACTAGCTCAAGTTTTAACTCATATATGTTTTTCAATGTGAGTAAGTGATAAGTTCATGCCAAAGTATCACTTGAAAGCTCGCCACTTAGTCACAGACGTATTTTCTAGTCTTCTAAAAGGTGTGCGAGTGGGCGATTATGAGATCATTTATCAACGCGCTCACTCGTTGATGATTTGAAGTTTGAAGAAATGAGCTCGCGAGTATGCGATAAGAAAATAAAAAGGTATATCGCTCACTCACCAATAAATAAATACAAAAGAAGAGTTGTCGGTGAGTATGCGATTGAAGAAAGAAGGTTGGCAACCGCACTCATAGTCAATGAGACAGTTAATTTTTCAAGCCTGCGAGTGCGCGATGGAGAAAAAAATGAAGTTGTCGCTCAGCCGCTCACAGATTGAAAAAAGAAAAAGGGGTCAGTGAGTGTGCGATAAGAGAATTTTAGATTTTGATAAAAGAGCTTGCTCAGCCGTGAAGGATTAAGCCATAGAAATTTTTCAGCAGCGAGTTGGCAACTGAATAAAGAACAAGGATCATCACTCACTCGCTCATATTATAAGTTGAAGTTTTCTGAAGTGTGAGTGAGTGACCAGATAAAGTGCATGATAAAAATGAAAATTTCTCACTCACTCAGATCCAAAGACAATGATTTATAAGCCAGTGAGTGTGCGATTGTGAAATGATTGAGAAATGAGTACGTACTCGCTCACTCATGAAAATTCATACAAAGCTAAAAAAGGAGCAGCGGGTCCACAATGGGAGAAGAAAAGGTAATATCACACACTCGCATGGACATAAAAGCAAAGGTTAGAAAGTTGGAGAGTATGCGACTGCCAAATGATAAAGTGCAAATTAGGTCATCGCTCACCCGCAAAAGATGTAAACCAAGGTAGAAAAAGATGGCGAGTGTGCGACTGGTTAAGGAAAATTTCACATCGCTCACTCGCAAGGACTATTCTGAGTATAAGTAAAGTATAGAGGGTTGGTACCAGATTGACAAGTGGCTAGTTTTAGGCTTACAAGTGCAAAAAGAGAAAAGTGCACACTCTTTTCCAACTAGGATCAAACAGTGCGAATTAATGGCAGCATTAGTGACAGAGTGATGATTTCATGACACTGCAAGTGATAGAATTTGGCATTCAAGTGGACAAGACATAGGATTTAATGGCTAAAAGTTTGAATGATTGAGTTTGATTCTATACAACTCTCATTTTTACAACCTGAGATTTTCTGCGAAGAGCAAAAAGGCTTGTTGGTCTAGAGTATTTTATCTTAGACAGTAAAATTCAAAGAAGAAGGATGAGTCAAGCTATTGTTCTCGCTACCTTGCAAGGGTTTGAGAAGAAGAAAGAGGTCACATTGAAGAAGTATACAGAAGAATTTTCTGAGTTGTTTCCTGGAACTCTGAATACAAACAGCGCAAACTAGGATGAATGGAATGACAAATGGTGTCAATGTAGAAATATGGTAACCCCAAATTATTTTGGTAGTACTTTGTTTCATTATTTCTGGAATAATAGGATCAAACCAGTCCCAATTTATAATCCATGGGATTTGAATATGGAGAAATTGATCATGCTTGATGTCTATGTTGACATAGGTCTTATTAAGGAATTAGCTAAAAACTACTGCCCAGTAGCTAGGGTAATCAGGAAAAGGAATAAAGAGACCCTAGTTTCCATAGATAGGAGGTCGGTGGTAGAGGTATTTGGGATCACTGGTGTGTTATGCACAGACATTGATTTAAAGAATATTAAGGCAGACTTTGTCAAAAGAGAGCATTTAATCAAGCAATATGAAATGCCTAAGTTCATGCCCAGAGTAGATAGGCACCTGGTTAAAATCCAAGACAATTTCAAGCCACCTTTTGACTTATCCCTGTTTCATCATTATGTGAAATGCACAGTCTATGTTTTGAGCAGAGTTCTAGGTTTTGATAGAGACTCCACAGTGTCTCAAGATTTACTTATGATGGCCATGAACATCCAGCACCCGAAGGTCAACACTGACTATGACTATGTTGGATATATAGTTGATGCTATCCATGTCGCACTATTAGAGATACAATCAGATGTTCCAACACCTACTTTTAAGCATTATTCTCATCTGATGTATATGATTTTGTATTATAACAGAGCATCAATGGATAAAGAGCTTGAGTTGTTTGTTTTAGAATATGGTGTGGATGCACCAATCCCAAGATGGACTTAGGTATGGGATAGTTCATCCAAAAACTCATCATTTGTATGATTCTGCAACTAGATTGTGGATCCAATTTTTAATTTATTAGGAACATATAGGCATAGGCTCCCTTTTGAAGTTAGAAAGATTCTGAGACCTTCGGAGTATGTCCCAAACTGGACTATCTATCACAATTGGGCTGATTTCTTCTTTTTTTATTACATTACTATCATCAAAGTATATGGTTGTACTCAGCCCCCTCACATTCTTCCCAAGTTTGTTCCTCCTAGGATTGCATTCTTAGAATTTGTCTGGAAAATTACTTGGGTAGATAAGGAATTTCTAGAGGGGCATAAGAAGGGAACTTTTATCCCAGGTTTTGGATGGGTTTTGATTTCTCCATTGGAAAAAAGTTTTTTAATCTGATAAATGATTTCTTGAATCAATACATAATGTCTATAGCAATTGCCAGGTTCTATGATCCAGAGAAGTTTGTACAAACAGCCCTAAAAGAATGACTCCTTGGCAGAAAATTAGAGATAATGAGCCACTAGATGACGAGGATGTTGTGAGGAACAAACTAAATAAATAGGAATTCCAGGACAGGAGAAGGAAGTTGAATGACCTCCTAAGAGCAGAATCTGAGTGGGAAGAATCAGATAATTCATTCTCTGGTTTTTTCCCTAATCTCCCATACTTCCAAAGGATAGAGGAAATACTCAAATCCTATGAAACTATAATGGCACAAGTACCACAATTCAGTTCTAGAGTTGCACAATTGAAAGGTTCCCCAATTCCCGTTGCCCTACATGACCAAAAACACCAAGAAAAATAGGAGGAACAGAAAAAAGAAGAACAACATGAAGAGGAAGAGGCAGGTGAAGAGGTTGATGAAGAGGCTACTTCGGCTAGAGAGCCACTAAGGAAGAAACAAAAGAAAGAGAACAAGATGGTGCAGGATAGGAAAAGCATGGCCAAGGCCATGATCTCAGAGCATGGTAAATATTTCAAAAAATTGAAGAGACAATTGCAGATAGAGCCTGAGGTTGAGGGCCAAGGAGACAATCAAATGGTATTATTTGAAAAGGATGATGAGAGGGTCATGATGGCCAATGAGTTCATGAAAGATGATGAGTTCATAAAGTCTAAATAATTCAAGACTTTCTTGGTTAAATTGAAACAAAAGAACTTGAGGCAAGAGCTAACTGCAGAAGAAGAGAATGCATATAAGAAAGAGGAAATTGTACAAACACTCCAAGATTATGATCTTGAGAGTGAACAGATTACTATGGAGCAAGCTAGGCTACTGGTACAAAATAGTAGTGTAATGTTGATTCCTGGTTGGGACCTATAGTCCACATTTATTATTGATCAGATCAGGAGGCAAGAAGATCCTCTGTTGAAAATAGAGTTTGAAATGGATGAAGTTTTGAAAGGATCAGGATTTGATCCTAAATCCAAAACCCTGGCAATATGGTCACTAGATCCTACCACACAAAAACCCTTAGTCATGACCATCAAAGAAGAGAAAAGGGCAGACAGGATGATATGGCATTTGAAAAATAATTTGGATACTGAGATAGCTCAGTTAATGACACAAGTTTCATTCATGAACCTGGCAAAAGTTGATGACCTATCCAAGAGATATGAGATAACTTTTGGCCAAATGATGGCCCTGGCAAAGAAACATGAAGAAGTGGTGGTCCAGAAGCACACATTAGAAGAGGAAATTGCTAGATTAAAAGAGGAATTAATACAAAGTAAAAGGGAAAAAACTCCAACCCTTGAGGAGGTGGCTAAAGTTGTGACAGATGTTGCCATAGGAGTTAAGGAAAACTCTGCATTAGCAGAAACACAATCAAAGGATGTATCACAGGAACAGAGCATAAATGCTATGTCTGTCATATTGCTCATATTGTAGCATAGGATTAATGTCTTAAAACAAAAAACTGACATAGTGTATACATTGTATAGGTCATTACAAGAAGCCTTAAAGACAGCTGTAGAAGCTATGGTTTTCTTAGAGCCTGCTTTCAAATTGTGGTCAAGGAAGGAAATAATTTTGGATAAGTTAAAAATGGCTATGTTGTATAGTGATGATTTCCTAGATAAAGTAACAGATACCATTGAGATGGTCAGTAAGCTGAATGAAACCTTTGACTTTTTCAATGGCAAATCTGATTTAATAGACAACAAGCTGCAGCTATTTGGTGATCAATGTCCATCATTGATCCCAAAAATTTATGATGAAACAGGTGTTTTGAAAACACAATCAGATTGGGTAGCTGGTTTTGACACTATACTAAGAAATTAGGATATAAAGAAACACTTGGAAAAGGATACAAATGCAGAATATTGCAATGAACTGATTGATAGCCTTTTCAAAATCAAGAGAGATATGGCCAATTTGTTTCTGAGGCCAGAACTGCCATGGATGTCAGATGGGTAGAAGTTGTTGCAAAGCTGGAGGAAGAAAAGACCTTTGATTGGCCCACCACCAAAGAGGTAAATAGGTGGGAGGAAAATCTGAAAGGATGAGGAGGACATTGTCAACAACAATAGCAAACCTTATTCAGACTTTGCCAATAGCTGCCACTCGTGTTCTGTTACAAATTTTGTTTCTTGTTTGTTGCAAGGTTGTTGCAAAATATTTTTGTAAATCTTTCCTAGTAAGTCGGTAGCTTGTTGCATCTTTAATTATAAAAGGATTCCAAGACTACTGGGAAAGGGGATAGCCATTTCATTTTTGAGAATGCAAAATATAATTGAAAACTCTGGTTTAAGACCAATATATTAGGTTTTTTTGAAAAATATTTGTTCAATGTAGCAAGCAATTCTAATTTTTGAATAAAATATAGTTAACAATTTCTGAAGTATATAATGATTATTGTGTCTTCATTTTGGTGTTTTGAATTTTATTTAGATTGAATGTTTAAGAAATGTTCAATTTATATGTCTGTCAGGCAGATTATGAAATACTTCTAGGGTTCTTTCAAGGAAACACTAAAAATGCCTTAGGAATGTTTCAATAAGATTCAGGGTATAAAATGAATTTGATGAATTAACTTGTTAAGTGTGTTGAGATAGATATATAAGGTATATCTGTGTTTATGTCAGATGTTGTAATTGTTTTAAGTTTTTTTTCATGATCAAGCTAGTTAAAATTGTTCATAAGTGACTCCATGCCCTAGGATTGAGCACTGGTCTATTTTCATTCAATCAAGTGAGTATCGTTATTAAAATTAATCTTTACTTTTGGTCTGGTCTATTTTCAATTAAAGTTACAGTGATCAACCCCTGTAATTTCATTCACAGTTAATTGGAATAATTCAGTGATTTCATTATTCTAAGTTAGAAGGGTAATCATGCCCGAGTTAGTGGAGCTCAAAGTGTAGGAGGTTTCAAAACCTTGTTTCTGTTGTTCTGCGTCTTTCCTGGTCAGTGTCTCGTATAAATAGAGCAAGCTCTCTGAGAGTATTTTTTCATATCAGCAAGAAAAGGAACCAACAGAAAATGGTGACTCTACTGGAGACTTTTATCAAGGAGTGCGTGAAAGGTTAGTTTGACAACAACATTCCATTATATAGATTCCTTGAAGTCCAGTTTTTGAAATCACATGTTGTGTATTGCATTTTATTGAGCTATATCCTCAAATATCATTGTCAAAGTGAATTTTCTTTATTTTATTCCCAAAGTTTTTGGGTGGCAACTCCGATTTAGTGGTTATAGTGTTTCCAAGGGGAATACTAGCAGATTAAGTGTGTGAGATTTCATTTTGGATGTAATGAGGAACATAAAAGCAAACACAAAGAATCACTCTTAGGAAACATCAAAGAGTGATATTTCTAAAAATTCTAGAAGAAATCACTCTAGAAAAGGGGAATCCTCTAATAATACTTCCTGGAAGCCTAGGTCAGTAGGCCCCAGCCAGTCATTAGATACTATTCCTGAGAAAGAAATTAATAAACCTTTAAACCCTGAGTCTAACACAACTGGTTCTTTTGAGGACGTATTTAACCCTACACCAAAAAATGTATTTAAAGAAAAGGGAGAAACATCCTCCTCCTTCAAGGGTATCCCCTATGAGAGGGTTGAAGAACAAAAGGGAGAAAATCAAGTGAATGTGTATGATTCTTCTAGTTCTGATATTGAGGGAGTCCTTAGAGACAATGACCTTTTGAAGAGGGAATTAGATGAACTGTTACTCATCAAGCAAAAGAATGATGATGCTAGAGAAGAAAAAGTTATAAATGCTATTACTAAAAGGGAAAACTTAAAGAAGTGAGTTGCTCAGTTAAAATTGGCAACTCAGGGTGCAAACGAAGGATTTCATGGTTTGAATAAATAGCTTTTTGGAGATGTAGATACCCTAAGAAAAGAATGTCATGAAAGAGAACATATGCTTAAGAAGGGTGAACCCAAGGATGCAGGTCCTGTAGTGAGACAAGTTGTTAACTATGAAAGTCAAAAATCTCCCACGCCTCAGATAGTTACACAAAATATATCAACTAATGCTAGGCAAACAGAGGTTGACAAAGGAAAACAAAAGATCACTGGCATTAATTTTTCTCAACCTAAAATTGAAGAGGGTATATCTCAGAACATATTTTCACTTGATATGGAATTAGAAAGGGTGAGAAAGGCCAAAGATGATATTGCAAAATAGTTGGAAAAGGCAGAATTAGAAGCTGCTGCTGCAGAGATGAAGAAAAGGATTGCCTTCTTGAGTTCCATGACTAGTCCCAATATGACAAATAATGCTACTAATCAAGCCATCCCTATATTTAATTCTAATGTTTAGACCAATAATGCCAATACAAATACCTAGACACATAGTGTAGCTCAAGGGGCTGCATCACAATCAGGAGTAAGTGGACCTAATAGAAATATTGGCCTCCACAATGTGGGCATTGGTCATAACATTAGTAGTATTACCCAGAATGTTGGTCAGAACATGGGCTCTAATTTTCAAAGAAGACCTATTCATCTAGAGAGATATAGACAGTTGTTCTTTGATGGTATCCTTGGCCAACCAAACCTTATTCCTAATGAGGTCAGAGATAAGATTCATAAGTTTAGTGGGAATAATGCCATAACTGGTGAAGAACATCTAAAAGTATTCTCGGATATATTGAATGATTATGAGATTAGAGATGAGGATGTTGTAATGAAGTTATTTGTACAATCCTTAACTGAGGATGAAAGAGATTGGTACCAGGGTTTGCCTGATCATAGTATCTATCTTGGGATGAATTTGTTAGAATTTTCAAAGAGAAGTATGGTGACAAGATAAATTATGGTTTTATGTTGAATGAATTTAACAGCTTGAAAAAATCCACTAATGAGGGCATTGTTGAATTTAATGTAAGATTTCAGAAAGCTATTTATAAGTTGTTTCAAGTATTGAGACTAGATGAAAATGTGTGTGTTACTACCTATTGTAATGTTTTGGATGGAAAAATAGCTTATCTACTTAGGGATAAAGACCCTCAAACCATGAGAGAAGCATACAAGTTAGCTATAAACATAGAAAGCAACAGAAGGGCTTCTGGAAAGCTTGGTAAATGGGATGACAATAGGCTCTAGAAAGAGTAAAAACCATAGCCTAATAAAACCCCAAGGAAGAAGATAAGATGGATGCATTGGTAACTGTGGTGAAAGATCTTGCTGCCAAGGTAGACAAGAATGAAAATGGATTTCAAAATAATATGCCACAGTACCAAAGACAGGATAAACCTTATAGGCTTCAAGATTTCCGTTATAAAACTCAGTGGAAAGATGGGAAACCTGTGTCATAAGAGCATAATGATCCCAAGAACAAAGAAATTCCTGATCCGTTAAAAAACAATAGTGCCCATAATGTGGAAAATACTCCTTGGTGCATAGCCTACAATATGCCTCATTCCCCATATCAATGTGCAGTAGCTCAGGGCTTGGTGGATCAATGTGAAAACATTGGGACACAAGAAAGTAAAGGTGAGAAGAAGCCTGATGTAAATATGTGTGCACTCACTATTAAAGATGACAATGGTAGTTCAAAGGAAGAATTAAAAGAAGAGATTCCAGTCATAATAAACAATACAAGTACCAAGTTAGAACATTTTCAACTTGGAATGCCTAATGAAGAAGAGATAAGATTTTTAACCATTGCTGTTGTGACACAAGCAAGAAGTTCATACCAGCTCAGGAATAGAAAATTTGATCAAAGTGGGAAACAACCTAATTCACCTGTCATTACATATGTTATAAATGAGGAAATTACACAAGATGAAGTGAAAGATACCTTGATTAAAGAAGGAAAAGTTACTCCTACTCATGACCAAAAAATAAGACAGTTAAAAGAAAGTAAAAGTAAAATGTCTTGTAATAGTGACATGAGTTTCCCAACTTTTAATATGAAACAAGCTTTATCTTAGATGAAAATCTTTGTTCCTTTGCTTGAGATGTTTAAAATTAAGGAACACCGGGAGGCAGCCTTTTCATTTCTTTCTGACTTACCTGGTGTGTATGAAAATATTTTTTTGAATGATAAACTAAAAGGTAAACATGAAGAAAAAGATAGGGTCCCAATCTATTTGGGAAATATAGTTATTCAAGAGCCAGATCAGATTGATCCTTTTTATGTTACATTTCTCACAAACAATATGTTGCTAAACAATTGTATGATGGATTCAGGAGCTACTGCTAATGTAATGACTTACACTGTTATGAAACAATTGGGTTTAGATGTGGATACTACTTGTGGTAAATGCTATGCCATGGACAACAGGGAAGTACCCATAACAGGAACTTTGCAAGGGTTAGAGATAAAATTTGCTGCTTACCCTTAGGTCACTTTTAAGATAGATGTTGTGGTTGTAGATTCACCACCCGATTATGGTATGATCTTATCAAGACAATGTGTTGCAGCCATTGGAGGACATGTACAATTGGATTTATCTTTTTCTACCATTTCTGTTAATGGAAAAGAAGCAAAATTGTTAAGGGAACCTAGATCTCCTGTTTATGTTGAAAAGGTTCAACCTAGTATGCTGAATTGCTTTGTCGATGTGGATATAAATAATTTCAAAGTGGAAAAGATTCAGCCACAGTTAAAAAATACAAACCCTATCATAGAAGAATTGAAGTTGCAGCAGCAAGGGCTCTGGCAGATGTATTTTTATGGAGCATGCTCCAGAGAGGGGTCAGGGGCTGGTGTTTTATTTATCTCTCCATCAGGTATTACTTTCAAATACTCAATCTTGTTGTCATTTCAATGTACAAATAACATAGCTGAGTATGAGGCATTGTTGTTAGGGTTAGAAATAGCAATGAAACATGGCATCAAATTATTGAGAGTTTTTGGTGATTCAGAGTTAGCTATTTCCCAAATTAGAGAAAGATATACTGCCAAAAATGATAGGTTGAAACAATATAAGCATGTTGTATGGGATAGTATTGAGTTTTTTGATGCATTTTCCATTGAATGGATAGAAGGATCTAAGAATATCATGGCAGATTTTCTGGCTAATATAGCTTTGAAAAATGATGATCTAACATTAGCCGGGATATCTATTATGGAAACTAAGACTAGGCCTACAATCCCTAATAATGTATATAATTGGCAAGTTTTTGAGAGTGATGAGGATATCCTCAACTTCATTCAATGTGTGGATAATTATGATGGTCAAGTCATTGATTGTAATAATTTGATAGAGATTATTGATGGGAAAGAAACTATTTTTGGTAATGAAATTCTGCAGTTGCAAACAAATGAAATCCCTAAGGGACTGACTCAATTAGAAGGATTGTTTACTGATGATGACAGACATATTTGCCACAAATCTCTTGCCAAGATGGATGACTTTGAGGAGATAAATTTTGGATCAGAATGTAGTCCTAAGATTGTGTACATTGGAAAGAAATTGGCTCCTCATGTGAGGACTAATTTGATTAGCCTCCTGAAAAGATTCAAGCATGTTTTTGCTTGGTCTTATGAAGACCTTAAGGCTTACATGGAAGATTTATTTCAACATGAAATTCCATTAAAAGATGATATTAAGCCTTTCAAATAGAAACAAAGGCCAATCAACCCTTTATTGGCCCCCAAAATGTAGCAAGAATTGACAAAACTCAAAGAAGCTAGAATCATAAAACCAATCAGGCATTCTTCTTGGGTGTCTAATTTGGTCCCTGTCAGAAAGAAAAATGGAGATATTAGGCTTTGTGTTGATTTTAGGAGTCTTAACATGGCCTCATTGAAAGATAATTATTCTTTTCCAAATATGGAGGCCATATTGCAAAGGGTAACAAGTTGTGATCTTTTATCTATGGTGGATGGTTTTTCTGGTTATAACTAGGTGCTGGTTCAAGGATCTGAATAATTCAAGACAGCTTTCACTACCCCGTGGGGTACATATGTTTATGTAAGAATGTCATTTGGCCTGATGAATGCAGGGGCTACTTTCTAGAGAGCCATGGATGTGGCTTTCAAGGAATTTATAAATATTATTATGGTAGTATATCAAGATGATCTAACTGCATATTCCCAAAAGGTCGATGATCATTGAAAACATTTAGAAAAGATTTTTACCAAAGCCTTGGAGCATGGGATTTCTTTAAATCCAAAGAAGTGTCACTTTTTTGTGACTGAAGGTAAATTATTGGGACATATAGTGTCTAAGGAAGGTGTCACGATTGATCCTGAAAGAGTGGAAGCCATTAACAAGGTATTGCCACCAAAGAATATTAAAGGAGTTCAGTCTTACCTTGGAAAGATAAATTTTGTGAGGAGATTTATTGCAAACTTTTCTGAAATAGTAAAACCCATTGTTAAATTGTTGAAGAAAAATGCAAAGTTTGAATGGGATAAAAATGCTCAATCAGCTTTTAATGAGATAAAAGTGGCAATTCAACAGGCTCCTGTATTAAGAT
>MU227847.1:184435-207042 GCA_018584345.1 Thuja plicata
TCTTGTTTGTGCAAAAATAATTTCTTATGTGCCACATGCCACAGTGAAAGACATATTATCTCAATCTGAAGTTACTGGGAAGAGGTGCAGATGGATTAGCAGGATCCAAGAGTTCAATTTGGAAATTTAGGTTACCAAATTGGTAAGAGGTTTGGGTTTGGCCAAATTAATGACTAATACAAATATGGATTTATCCCAAATGAATGATGTACAAGCAATAAACATGAATTTTACTAGCATAGAATTGCAGTTCTGGTATACTGATATTGTGTTTTTCCTAAAGAATGCTAAATGTCCAGAACATGTGTTAGATAATCAGAAGAGGACTCTGAGATTGCAGGCCCAAAGGTATGTCCTGATACAAGGTGATTTATTTTGGAAGAATAGAGATGGAATTTTTTTATTATGTTTGGATAAATCATAGTCTGAAAGGGTCTTAAATGAAATGCATAGTGGTGTGTGTGGTGGGCATTATTCTGCCAAAACCACAGCTCACAAAATAATCAGAGTTGGATTCTATTGGCCATGTCTTTTCAGAGACACTCAAATGTTTGTACAAAAGTGTGAACCATGCCAAAGATTTTTTGCTAAAATGAAATTTTCAGGAGCCTTACTTTTAAATCCTATGACCATTGAAGCACCTTTTACCCAATGGGGTTTGGATTTTATCGGTAAATTTATAGAAAAATATAGTGGGGGTCATAGTTGGATTCTTGTGGCAACAGACTACTTCACAAAATGGATAGAATCAATTCCAACAAAGAGGGCAACCAGCAAGATAGTAATGGACTTTTTAATGGATAACATTTTGACAAGATTTGGTGTACCCACTAAGCTAATTATGGATAATGCTATGTGCTTTAGGTTTAAGGAATTTAGGGATTTCTGTGAAGATTTTGGCATTATTTTATCTTACTCCTCACCATATCATCCCCAAGCAAGTGGACAGGCTGAGTCCAGTAATAAAAGTCTCATGAAAATAATTAAGAGGATTTTGGATAAAAATAAGAAGTCCTGGCGTTCAAAATTGAAGTTAGCCCTATGGGTTGACAGGGTGACAGTAAAAAGAGCAATAGGGGTTTCCCCATTTGAAATGGTGTATGGAAATCAGGCAAGGTTTCCTTTGAACAACTTGTTACCAGTATACAAATTTATGCAGGAAGAAGATTTGGAAAATTGAGAACCCGTGATGGAAAGAATGTATCAATTGGTGGAATTAGAAGAGATAAGAACAGAAACTCACGAAAGAAACTTGAAACTCCAGCAGCATTCCAAATACTTGTTTGATAAAAGAGCAACTGAAAGAAAATTTTAGATAAATGATATGGTTTTGCAATGGAATACTAGAAAAGAAGAAAAGGGCAAACATGGTAAATTTGAGACATTATGGATGGGCCCGTTTGTAATCCAAGAATTTCATGGTCAAGATCTTATTTCTTGGAAGACCCTGATGGTGAAATATAGGAATTTCCAGTGCATGGACAATTCCTGAAACATTATTTCTCGTAAAACTTCTTTTTCTATGCACAATAGGTTAGATTTCCCTGTTTTAAGTGTGGGTTTTGTGTGTGTATGTATAGTTTTGTTTTGGTTTGTGGTCTATTTCCCAGAGATGTGGCTTCTAATGTCAATTTTGCAATTAACATTCCCCAGTCAGAGCCATTATTAGCACTATACCAAGAAAATTTTCAAGTTTCTAGCATTGACTAATTTCCCGCGCTTTCTTATTTAAATCCCATGTCTTACTATGCTTAAAGGGTCAAAATTCATCAATTGTGTTCTATTTTAAATATTTTTTTCTTAGTCGTGTTAGTCTTTTAACATGTTTTCAAGTTGTGCAAGTGAGCAATGAGTCAACAGAATGTAAATCGCACATTCGCGATGTATTTGTGAAGTCAGGTTATAAGTTCACGACTGAGCAGGTTAGGAATGATTATGTTTATCGCTCACTCGCAAGGAATTAACTCATTTAAAAGAAAGTCTAGCGATTCTGCGATGACTCAAAGTCTTGTGTATCACATAGTCACTTTAATGTTATGTTTTTCATTTTATCCTCTGCAACCGAGCGACTGCTATGAAAAAAATGAAGTAGTCACATTCCCGCATTAGGTTTCCATGTTTGTCTTTTAAGTCTGTGAGTATGCGAGGAAGTCAGGTTCTAGAGGTCGCTCACTCGCTCAAGTTTTAACTCATATATGTTTTGCAGTGCAAGTAAGTGATAAGTTCATGCCAAAGTATCACTTGAAAGCTCGTCGCTCAGTCGCAGAGGTATTTTCCAGTGTTCTAAAAGGTGTGCGAGTGGGCGATTATGAGATCATTTATCACCGCGCTCACTCGCTGATGATTTGAAGTTTGAAGAAATGAGCTCATGAGTATGCAATAAGGAAATAAAAAGGTATATCGCTCACTCACCCATAAATAAAGACAAAAGAAGAGTTGTTGGTGAGTATGCAATTGAAGAAAGAAGGTTGGCAACCGCACACTCATAGTCAATGAGACAGTAAAGTTTTCAAGCCCGCGAGTGCACGATGGAGAAAAAATGAAGTTGTCACTCAGCCTCTCATAGATTAAAGAAAATAAAAAGGGGTCAGTGAGTGTGCGATAAGATAATTTTAAATTTTGATAAAATAGCTCGCTCAGCTGCGAAGGATTAAGCCATAGAAATTTTTCAGCAGCAAGTTGGCAACTGAATAAAGAACAAGGATCATCGCTCACTCACTCATATTATAAGCTGAAGTGTTCTGTAGCGTGAGTGAGTGACCAGATAAAGTACATGATAAAAATGAAAATTGCTCACTCGCTCAGATCCAAAGATAATGATTTATAAGCCAGTGAGTGTGCGATTGTGAAATGATTGAGAAATGAGTATGTACTCACTCACTCATGAAAATTCATACAAAGCTAAAAATGGAGCAGCGAGTCTGCAATGGGAGAAGAAAAGGTAATATCGCACACTCCCATGAACATAAAATAAAAGGTTAGAAAGTTGCCAAGTATGCGACTGCCAAATGATAAAGTGCAAATTAGGTCATCGCTCACCCGTAGAAGATGTAAACCAAGGTAGAAATAGATGGCAAGTATGCGACTGGTTAAGGAAAAGGTCACATCGCTCACTCGCAAGGACTATTCTGAGTATAAGTAAAGTATAGAGGGTTGGTACCAGATTGATAAGTGGCTAGTTTCAGGCATACAAGTGCAAAAAGAGAAAAGTGTACACTCTTTTCTAGCTAGGATCAAATAGTGCGAACTAATGGTAGCATTAGTGATAGAGTGATGATTTCATGACACTGCAAGTGCAAGAATTTGGCATTAAAATGGACAAGACACAGGATTTAATGGCTATAAGTTTCAATGATTGAGTTTGATTCTATACAACTCTCATTTTTGCATCCTCAGATTTTCTACGAAGAGCGAAAAGGCTTGTTGGTCTGGAGTATTTTATCTAAGACAGTAAAATTCAAAGAAGAAGGATGAGTCAAGCTATTGTTCCCGCTACCTCGAAAGGGTCTAAGAAGAAGAAAGAGGTCACATTGAAGAAGTATACGAAATAATTTGTTGAGTTTCTGCCTGGAACTCTGAATACAAATAGTGCAAACTAGGATGAATGGAACGACAAATGGTGTCAATGCAGAAATCTGGTAACCCCAAATTATTCTGGTAGTACTTTGTTTCATTATTTCTAGAATAATAGGATCAAACCAGTCCCAATTTGTAATCCATGGGATTTGAATATGGCAAAATTGATCATGCCTGATGTCTATGTTAACATAGGTCTTATTAAGGAATTAGCTAAAAACTACTACCCAGTAGCTAGGGTAATCAGGAAAAGGAATAAAGAGACCCTAGTTTCCATAGATAGGAGGTCAGTGGTAGAGGTATTTGGAATCATTGGTGCGTTATGAACATACCTTGATTTAAAGAAGATTAAGGCAAACTTTGTCAAAAGAGAGCATTTAATCAAGAAATATGAAATGCCTAAGTTCATGCCCAGACTAGACAGGCACCTGGTTAAAATCCCAGACAATTTCAAGCCACCTTTTGACTTATCCCTGTTTCATCATTATGTGAAATGCACAGTCTATGGTTTGAGCAGAGTTATAGGTTTTGATGGAGACTCCATAGTGTCTCAAGATTTACTTATAATGGCCATGAACATCCAGCACCTGGAGGTCAACACTGACTATGACTATGTTGGATATATAGTTGATGCTATCCATGCTGCACTATTAGAGATACAATCAGATGTTCCAACACCTACTTTTAAGCATTATTCTCATCTGATGTATATGATTTTGTATTATAACAGAGCATCAATGGATAAAGAGCTTGAGTTATTTATTTCAGAATATGGTGTGGATGCACCAATCCAAAGATGAACTCAGGTATGGGATAGTTCATCCAACAACTCATCATTTATATGCTTCTATAACTGGATTGTGGATCCAATTTTTGATTTATTAGGAATAGATAGGCATAGGCTCCCTTTTGAGGTTAGAAAGATTCTGAGACCTTGGGAGTATGTCCCAAACTACCCTATCTCTCACAATTGGGCTGATTTATTCTTTTTTGATTACATTACTATCATCATAGTATATGGTTGTACTCAAAGCCCTCACATTCTTCCGAAGTTTGTTCCTCCTAGAATTGCATTCTTAGAATTTGTCTAGCAAATTACTTGGGTAGATAAGGAATTTCTAGAGGGGCATAAGAAGGGAACTTTTAACCCCAGGTTGTGGATGGGTTTTGATTTCTCCATTGGAAAAAAGGTTTTTGATCTGATAATTGATTTCTTGAAGCAATACAGAATGTCTGCAATGATTTCCAGGTTCTGTGATCCAGAGAAGTTTGTGCAAACAACCCTAAAAAGAATGACTCCTTGGAAAAAAATTAGAGATCATGAGCCATTGGATGACGAGGATGTTGTGAGGAACAAACTAAATAAATAGGAAGTCCAGGATAGGAGAAGGAATTGGAATGACCTCCTGAGAGAAGAATCTTAGTGGAAAGAATCAGATAATTCATTCTCTATTTTTTGCCCTGATCTCCCATACTTCCAAAGAATAGAGGAAATGCTCAAATCCTATGAAACTCTAATGGCACAAGTGCCACAATTTAGTGCTGAAGATGCACAATCGAAAGCGTCCCCAATTCCAGTTGCACTACATGACCAAGAACACCAAGAAAAACAGGAGGAGGAACAGCAAAAAGAAGAACAACATGAAGAGGAAGAGGCAAGTGAAGGGGCCGGTGAAGAGGCTACTTTAGCCAGAGAGCCACTGAGGAAGAAAAAAAAGAAAGAGCACAAGATGGTGCAGGATAGGAAAAGCATGGCCAAGGCCATGATCTCAGAGCATGGTAAATATTTCAGAAAATTGAAGAGACAATTGCAGAAAGAGCCTGAGGCTAAGAGCCAAGGAGACAATCAGATGGTATTATTTGAAAAGGATGACAAGAGGGTCATGGTTTCCAATGAGTTCATGAAAGATGATGAGTTCATAGAGTCTGAAGAATTCAAGACTTTCTTGGTTAAATTGAAACAAAAGAACTTGAGACAAGAGTTGACTGCAGAAGAAGAGAATGCAGATAAGAATGAGGAAATTGTACACACTCAAAGGTTATGATCCTAAGAGTGAAAAAATTATTGTGGAGGAAGCCAGGCTACTAGTATAGAATAGTGGTGTAATGTTGATGCCTAGTTGGGACCTACGGTCCACATTTATTATTGATCAGATCAGGAGGCAAGAAGATCCTCTGTTGAAAATAGAGTTTGAAATGGATGAAGTTTTGAAACCATCAGGATTTGATCCTAAATCCAAAACCCTGGTAATATGGTCACTAGCTCCTGCCACACAAAAACCCTTAGTCATGACCATCAGAGAAGAGAAAAGGGCAGATAGGATGATATGGAATTTACAAAATACTTTGGATACTGAGATAGCTCAGTTAATGGCACAAGTTTCATTCATGAACCTGGCGAAAGTCGATGACCTATCCAAGATATATGACACAAATTTTGGCCAAATGATGGCCCTGGAAAAGAAGCATGAAGAAGTGGTGGTCCAGAACCACACATTAGAAGAGGCAATTGCCAGATTAAAGGAGGAATTAATAGAAAGTAAAAGGGAAAAAACTCCAACCCTTGAGGAGGTGGCTAAAGCTGTGACAGATGTTGCCATAGGAGTTAAGGAAGACTCTGCATTGGCAGAAACAAAATCAAAGGATGTATCACAAGAACAGAGCATAAATGCTCTGTCTTTTATAATGCTCATATTGCAGCACAGGATTGATGTCTTAAAACAAAAAACTGACATAGTGTATACATTATATGGGTGATTACAAGAAGCCTCAAAGAAAGCTATAGAAGCTATGGTTTTCTTAGAGCCTTCTTTCAAATTGTGTTCAGGGAAGGAAAGAATTTTGGATAAGTTAAAAATGGCTATGCTGTATAGTGATGATTTCCCAAACAAAGTAACAAATACCATTGAGATGGTCAGTAAGCTAAATGACACCTTTTTCTTTTTCAATGGCAAATCTGATTTAATAGACAACAAGTTGCAGCTATTTGGTGATCAAGGTCCATCATTGATCCCAAAAATTTATGATGAAACAGGGGTTTTGAAAACACAATCAGATTGGGTAGCTGGTTTTGACACTATACTAATAAATCAGGATATAAAGAAATGCTTGGAAAAGGATACAAATGCAGAATATTGCAATGAACTGATTGATAGCCTTTTCAAAATTGAGAGGGATATGGCCAAATTTTTTTCTAAGGCCAGAACTACCATGGATGCCAGATGGGTAGAAGCTATTACAAAGCTAGAGGAAGAAAAGACCTTTGATTGGCCCACCGCCAAAGAGGTAAATAGGTGGGAGGAAAAGCTAAAAGGATGAGAAGGACATTGTCAACAACAATAACAAACCTTATTCAGACTTTGCGAATAGCTGCCACCTGTGTTCTGTTACAAATTTTGTTTCTTGTTTGTTGCAAGGTTGTTGCAAAAGATTTTTGTAAATCTTTCCAGTAATTTGGTAGCTTTTTGCATCCTTAATTATAAAAGGATTCCAAGACTACTAGGAAAGGGGATAGCCATTTCATTTTTGAGAATGCAAAATATAATTGTAAACTCTGGTTTAAGACCAATATATTAGGTTTTTTGGAGAAATATTTGTTCAATGTAGCAAGCAATTCTAATTTTTGAATAAAATCCAGTTAACATTTTCTATAGTATATAATGATTATTGTCTTCATTTTGGTGTTTTGAATTTTATTTAGATTTAATGTTTAAGAAATGTTCAATTTATATGTCTATCAGGCAGATTATGAAATACTTCTAGGGTTCTTTCAAGGAAAGACTAAAAATGCCTTAGGAATGTTTCAATAAGATTTAGGGTATAAAATGAATTTGATGAATTAACTTGTTAAGTGTGTTGAGATAGATATATAAGGTATATCTGTGTTTATGTCAGATGTTGTAATTGTTTTAAGTTTTTATTCATGATCAAGTTGGTTAAAATATTTCATAAGTGACTCCATGCCCTAGGATTGAGCACTGGTCTATTTCCATTCAATCAAGTGACTATCGCTATTAAAATTAATCTTTACATTTGGTCTGGTCTATTTTCAATGAGAGTTACAGTGATCAACCCCTGTAATTTCATCCACAGTTAATTGGAATAATTTAGTGATTTCATTATTCTAAGTTAGAAGGGTAATCCCACCCGAGTTAGTGGAGCTCAAAGTGTAGGAGGTTTCAAAACCTTGTTTATGTTGTTCTACATCTTTCCTAGTCAGTGTCTGGGATAAATAGAGCAAGCTCTCTGAGAGTATTTTTTTACATCAGCAAGAAAAGGAACCAACAGGTCAGGGTCTGAAATTCTGGATGTTTGCAGCGAGATCACCTTTTTGCATGGAATTTGAACTCCAGGTCAAATGGGTGCCCAAATGGAGTTTGTTTTTGAAGGACTAAGGGTCCCCTATCAGCTCCCATCACAGAGAGAACCCCAGATGAAGATTCCAAGGGATAACTCCAAGATCAAGAAGAAGACTTCAGTTTCATGCAGAGAAACCCTATCTTCTTTCTCTCTCTTTTCTTGATGAGTTTGATCCTTCTTGCATGGACAAACTAATTGTAAATGGATTAATATTCCATGCAATTTGTTTAGTATCAGTTAGCAATAGTTTTTTTTAAGCAAAGTTTTAGTTTTAGTTTATTTTCATAAATTTAGACTCTCTAATGCCCTAATTTTGGCATTCAGAGTTGTAAATCAAAACTCTATATATTGTAATCAAAAGCAATGTAAAAAGGGTGGATTCTTAATATAATAAAGATCTACATTTGGTGCTTCATTTGTGGTGTGTAAATTTCTGCCATTTATGCGAATTGGTGAATGTTTGTATGCATTATTCATTACTTTAAAAGAGCCTCTTGTTTTGTTGTGTTTCGAATTTGCGTTTACCTTAGTTGGAGTTTGTTGTAGTCTATCTACCTTGCTGTGATGAATGCATGGAAGGGATAATATATTGGGCTTAATGATAAATCCATCTCATGGGTGCACACATCTTGGTGGCTTCACAATTTGATAGATTTTGAATATCTTGCATTAGTGAATTCACCTTCTCTCCAAACGCTTGCATCCATTGGGTATAGAATTGCGACTTTGTCTGATTCATATCTCTTGGGTTTGTTCCAAATATCCTCACCATTAAATTTTCAAGGAGTAATTTACAATGATTTATGTCCATAGGATTTTTTTTTAGTAATTTACTTCATCTCTTGTTACCTTGCTCCTTTGAATTATGTTTCAATCTAAAGTAATCACCTTGAAAATACAAAATTGCATTTTTATTTCAAACACTAATCTTGGTAAAATAGAAAATACCAAAAATAGTACTAAAGATTATTTTTTAGTTTGATGTCTTGAACATACCAGCAAAGGCCTCCTTGTGAACATTCACATTTATCTTCAACTAAGTAACCAAGCAGGTTGTGACCCGACCCCGGAGAACCTTGGGAATAACTTCTTTATTCTTTCAAGAGAGGAAATAGAATCTCGAGATCCTAGCAAGTTGGCTTGTGTATAAACAACCCTCAATAGATGTGGCGCTAGAAGGAGGGTCGAATTAAGAATCAACCTAAAAACAACATAGAAATCAAAGCATTGGTGGTATGCAAACCCTCCATTGTCATGCTCAACAAAGGTGGTGCTAGAAGGAAGGCCGAATTAAGACTTAGTCTAAAAACAACTTAGAAATAAAAGCATTGGTGGTATGCAAACTCTCCATCATCACACCAACAGAAGGAGGCCAAATCAAAAGATTTCATGGTTACATGCACACTTGAAGGGGTTGGATCTTGAGGAGATCTAGCTTCAATGGGTATTCCTTTGTGTATGCCAGGAGGTTTCCATGAGATTCCTTTACATGTACACAATAGGCTTCCCTTGTTCTTCCCCAATAATGAACAAAATGTTGCAAACCTTGTAAGGATTTGCAAGGATCTAATGCTTTTTCTTAAAATTGAACATGAAGATGTTGTCTGCAATCTATTTGTAAAGACATTTCAAGGTGTGGCACTTGATTGGTATGTGAGACTTTTATCAAATTCTATTTGCTCGTGGGTTGAAATAAAGGATTTATTCTTAATTCAATTTGATCCCAATGTGAGTGCACAAGATTCTATATTCTATTTTGCTTCTGTAAGAAGGACATCTCAAGAGTTTATTTCCCAATTTAATCAATGATTCCTTCTCATGTATCAAAGGTTCCAAGATTTTAAATAGATGGTGCACAATTTGAAGTTAAAAGAACATTATTTATGGTGATTGGATGTCTCATTTGCAAGCACAATTAGATCTTTGGGTGAGATTACTACCTTACATGATGCATTCAACAAGGCTCTTTTCTTGGCACGATGTGGATGTGATAATACAAATGGTACAAGTGGTCCAGACGGAAGTTTCAATATGCAATTGATTGAATGTTGCCAACCATTACAACACTATGTCAATCCCGTCAACATACCATATCAGCTACCATCACCTTGTTCAACCGATTACAACTTGCCTGATATCCAAATGATGCAATCATCTAATAGAAAGAATAAGGTCAATCACTTTCAAGATCAGAGTTGGAGTCAAAATGACCATACTAAAACCTTGGATGCAAGTATTTTACCTCCCAATGATGCTGCTTCATCTATACTATCATATTATTATTATACTCCAACACTTAATACATCAAGTCATGATGATACTTCAAATAGAGAACTTGATGGCCAGTCATATGAGCATGGTAAGTGGTGCAACAATGAAGATGAAATGGGCCTAAAATTCTGTAGCAATCAAGAACTTAGGTTACCAAATGATTTTTCCACCAAAATCAATCACGAGGTATCAAGACATGACAAACCAACCCAAGAGGATGAGACATATTCAATGCTCCCCCAGAATTATGGTCATGAACAATCAGCAAGTGATAAATATTTTACATCTTCAAAAGATAATTTTGATGACTCTGTTGAGGTTGAAAAAGGTTCAAGAACTAAAGATGAAGATACTCATAATCTATGTTGGGTGGATATTCCATTTGAGAAAAGTGGGTTGAATGAGAGGTTGCAAGAATTGGGTATCCCTATGCCATTATCAGATTTTGCATGGATGGACGGATGTAGGCTACACCTCACAAACAAGCATTGTGAGGTGGATTTCCTTATTTTCCTTGGGAAGATGGACTTCTATTTGAAAGGAAAGATGACTATTGAAGAGGTATTAAGTCCTATAGCGGATCATTGGGATGGTGAATCAAGGAAGGAGGAAGATGAATGTGATCAAACCCATGAGACTTTGGAAGATATTTGCTTTCCTGATGGGGAAGTTAAAGTGACCATCATACTAGAGGACTGTGGTGAGAAAATTCAAAATGATGTAGAGGGTAAAATAATAGATACATTCATAAACATTTTCATGACAAGTGAAAGTGAAGAGATGTAATATTATAAAATCATGAGTGATGATGCACTTTATTCTTTGAATGTCAATCATGATGAAACCCAAATAGAGGAGATACAAGAGGTTCAAAAGGATGATCAAAGAGTTTTCCTAGGGTCTGAAACACTCACACATGGCCAACAATGTGGAATGAGGGACTTGCCAATTGAGAAACAAGATGACTCTCTGTCTCTATCATCGGATGAGGTAGATAAAGTACTTGATCTGGTATCATGTTTGAGTAAATAAATGTCCATTTGTGGGCATTCCATGCATATATCAGACCTTTCAATAGCCAATTCATGTAGAGTTCATCCATTTGATCTACATCCAGAAGTAAGTTGTCCTGACTTCATGCTAGCTTGGGATATTTCCTTAGAAGGTGAGAACAATTTTGAACATTTTTCTTTGAAGATTGAGGGATAAAATGATTTGATTGATGATACTAATGATTCTTACAATTCAAACATCATGTTTATGGTTGAAGTTGTTAGTCCTAATGAGGTTAAATGTGATGATTCATTATTTAGGCCTACTGATGATTATAGCAAGGATCATAGTCTTGATGCTTTTCCCTTTGACCCTTATTGTAATGATAGGTATAGTACATCACTAATGCATATGTCTTCTTATGGTGTGCATGTACTTGATGAGGATGGAGTAGTGTACCATGAGTTAAGACCTCCAGAATAAGAAATTATGTTGTGCGAATATACTCCCATGATTGGGAACTCACTAAATTAGGTTGTATCTTTCCATTACCCCTTACAGTTTGATAATTTCCAATTTGAATATGGTTCTAAGGGTGAAAAAACTTGTTTGTGGATTAACCATGATCATGAAGAGTTACCACAACTTCTGATTTTGTACAATTGGTACCCATAATTTGAACAAAACTTGTCTAAATTTTATTTTTCTGAGTCTAAAGGCGTGTTATTGCTACTCCATGGAGAGGAAAATCAATTAACCAGTAACTCATATGCTTTTTGTTCTAAATATTTTGTATATAATTTGTCTTTAGTTTTGTTTAGGTAGGTGTCTGTCTTGGTTGTGTTTTCTTCTTTTTTGGTTTTCTCGCTTTTGTTTGTTGTGTCAAGGGAGTCAGTGCATTTTTGTCGGGGTTGTTCCTGACAAGTGGTCCATCCCAACTAGTCCTTAATGAGAGGAAAAGGTATTTCTTATTCAAAATTTCTAAAGAGATGTATCTTGCAAGAAGTTGTACATGGGGATCAGAAATGGTGATACCTTTTTCTGGCAACCAAGGTGATTTTCAATGTTGATCATCCTAAATCATGAGATATACATTGAAATATGACATTGGAAACGTTGGTTTCTTGGGCGGTTGTTAGTTAGAGCCAACACCAACATGTTTATGTGGGTACCCACCAGTCCTAGAACCCTTCTCTATCTGCAACCTAACTAAAAAAAGATTAAGGAAAGAGAGGACTAAAGGGAGAAGAATGTGAAAGAAAAATGAATCATTCAAAGCAATGGTCGCTATGGTGATTAGAATCTTATACCAAGGTAGCACAGTCTAAGCGCTATCTAGGTTTATAAAATTAAATAAAATGAAGGCATTCAATAAGTAGCATACTCAAAGCACCAGTGGTCCAAACCGGTCATCAATTAAGAAAGAAGAAATAATTCCAAAGAGAGAATCCTCCAAATACCTCTACTTCAAATATTGTCAGAAGACAAAGAAGGGTGACTCTAGAAATCTCTATTGGGGCTATGGACACCTGACTGGCAGTAGAGAAAGGTTAGATTGGGACTTGGGGAAACTTTTTTGGGGCTATGGATGCCTGACTGGCAGTAGAGCTCTTCCTGGGAAGCCCTTGTCAACATTGTGAAGGTTGGTTTTGGCTGATATTCATTTAAGTTATCTTTGACAAAATGTCAAAGGATTGAACACACAAGTGCACACATAGGAAGAAACAATAGAAGACTTCAATTTTGAGAGTTGGTGAAAAAATATTTCCATGAGGGGTACTTGGGTTTGGTTTATTGCAAGACATGTTTCCAGAAGTTGTTTGTTGATAAAGAAATGCATTGGTCCTTTCTCCTTTTGTCTAGGCTATTTTTTGTGGGGCCACAATGCATTCCCCATTTTGGCCACTTGGCCTAATGGGGACCCCCTTTTTTGTATATAATGTTTTGTACTTTTGTTAGTTTTTCTGCTCCAAATTTGTAATTTGGATCATCGTAAGAGTGGTGGCTTAGAATAGTTTCTTTTTTTCAATAACATGATGCTAAAAAATGCATTTTCATGCAGGATACAAAGATGTCAAATCCTCAACCAGTGAAAAGAATGTCAGAAAAGACAACAGCTCTACCAATGAAGTACCATTTCAAAGGATACCACATCCCCCACTAAGGTGGGCAATTTGCACGGTGAGATCACCAACATAGACATAGGTCATGAAATATATTCCACGGGAAACATCATTCAAACACCTCAAAGGAATTATTGTTGCATGTGAACACAGACAAAGATTTGCAACAAATGTTCCAATTCAGAGAAAATATGAAGAAAATCATGAATGGTATTGGAGAAGTTCAGGAGTTTGAAGCATGCATTTCAGGGTTTAGGGAGAGGCAACAGGGAAAGCCAAATTTATGAAGTTTCTCAGTTTTGATGAAGTCTAAGAAGTTGCAAAGATATTTTGCAAATCTCACCCCAGGATCCTGCCAAAAAGTCATTTTGGACTTAGCCATTTTTCAAGTCATAAGGTTTTTTGCTGGTTTTTCGCACTTTCACAGCCTGAACTTGCTGGATTTTTTAGATTTTAAGACTTGTTGTATTTTTCATAGCCCAAACATGCTGAAGTTTTCAGAGTTTTAGACTTGCTGAATTTTTTGCAGTCTAAAACTTGCTGGATTTTTCACAGCCCGAACTTGCTGGATTTTTTGGAGTTTCAGACTTGCTGGATTTTTTGCAGTCCAAACTTGCTGGATTTTTTCGCAGTCCAAAACTTGCTAGATTTTTTGCAGTCCAAACTTGCTGGATTTTTTCGCAGTCCAAAACTTGCTGGATTTTTCGCAGCCTGAACTTGCTGGATTTTTCAGAGTTTTGAACTTGCTGGATTTTTTGCAGTCTGAACTTGCTAGATTTTTTCGCAGTCTGAACTTCCTAGATTTTTTCACAGTCTGAACTTGCTCTATTTGTTGGAGCTCACTAGATTTTTGGATTTTTAGACTTGCTAGATTTTTCACTGTCTGAACTTTCTGGATTTTCTCACAGTCCAAACTTGCTGGATTTTTTGAAGTTTCAGGCTCTGCTGGACTTTTTAGAGTTTTGGACTCCGATAACCTTTTTGGACTTTGAAATTCTAAAATTTTTGGAGTCATAAGGATCCATACTTAGCCATTTTTCTAAAGGAATTTTTTTTGGCATTTCGTCCCTTTCGGCCTCCGAAAAGGCCAAAATTTTGGGATCTCCAGTTTTGGGTTCTGACACTTGGTAATTTTTAGCGCTTAAAAAACTTTGGAGTAAAGGTCAAGGTTTGAAATTCTGGGTGTTTCTAGTGAGATCACCTTTTTGCATGTAATTTGAACTCTAGATCATATGGGTGCCTAACTGGAGTTCATTTTTGAAGGACAAAGGGTCCCCTATCAGTTCCCACCGCAGAGAGAACCCCAGATGAAGATTCCAAGGGATAACTCCAAGATCAAGAAGACTTCAGTTGCATGTACAGAAACCCTATCTTCTTTCTCTCTCTTTTCTTGACGAGTTTGATCCTTCTTGCATGGATAAATTGATTGTAAATGGATTAAGAATCCATGCAAGTTGTTTAGTATCAGTTAGCAATAGTTTTCTTTCAGCAAAGTTTTAGTTTTAGTTTATTTTCATAAATTTAGACTCTCTGATGCCCTAATTTGGGCATTCAAAGTTGTAGATTAGAACTCTATATATTGTAATCAAAAGCAATGTAAAAAGGGCGGATTCTTAATACAATAAAGATCTACATTTGGTGCTTCATTCATGGTGTGTAAATTTCTGCCATCTATGTGAATTGGTGAATGTGTGTATGCATTATTCATTACTTTCAAAGAGTCTCTTGTTTTGTTGTATTTCAAATTTGTGTTTACCTTAGTTGGAGTTTGTTGTTGTCTATCTACCTTGTTGTGATGAATGCATGGAAGGGATCATCTATTAGGATTAATGATAAGTCTGTCTCATGGGTGTGTACATCTTTGTGGCTTCATGATTTGATAGATTTTGAATATCTTGCATGAGTGAATTCACCTTCTCTCCAAATGCTTGCATCCATTGGGTATAGAATTATGACTTTGTCTGATTCATATCTCTTGGTTTTGTTCCAAATCTCCCCACCATTCAATTTGCAAGGAAGGGTTTATAGTGGTTTATGTCCGTAGGATTGCATTTAAGTAATTTACTTCATCTCTTGTTACCTTTCTCCTTTGAATTTTTTTTGAATCTAAAGTAATCACCTTGAAAATTCAAAATTGCATTTTTATTTCAAACACTAATCTTGTTAAAACAGAAAATACCAAAAACAGTACTAAAGATTATTTTCTAGTTTGATGTCTTGAACGTACCATCAAAGGCCTCCTCGTGAACATTAACATTTATCTTCAACTGAGTAACTAGGTAGGTTGTGACCCGACCCCGAAGAACCTTGGGAATAACTTTGTTATTCTTTCAAGAGAGGAAATCGAATCTCGAGATCCTAGAAAGTTGGCTTTTGTAAAAACAACACTCAATAAGGGACAATATAATTTTAGTACATATTTGTGGGTACCATCCCCACCGAGGTTTATCCTTCGTCAGGATTTCCTCAACAACAAATTTATGGTGTTATGAGTTATGTGTCTTCTTCTTATGTTCTTTTCATTTCAGAAATTATGTTTTTAAGTTTGAATTTATTAAGTTCATGTTTAAAGTTTTTTAATAATGATTCACCTCGCCTCTCAGTATTACTTAATCCTAACAATTGGTTTTAGAGCTTTTGGCCCTTGGAGAGAAAGCCTAACATCTTAAGGGAGATCAAGATGGATTCTGAAAGTTTGGAAGAAAACTTTGAAGTAGCACTTGGAGACCTAGATAAAGCTAAAGCAGAAAATGATGAATTGAAATTCAAATTGAGAAAAGTAGAGAGATTCATAAAGAAACTAAAAGAACATCTTGAACTTTCTAGAAATCAGAGACAAGATCTTAAGGATAAGATAAAAGAGGATTCAGATAGTGACACATCAGATCAGATAAAAAAACTTGAACAAGAGAAAGATACTTTGAAACTTGATCATGAAACTAATTCCCTTCATATGGCTAAAGAAATTCAATAGGAAAAGGATGCTAGAAAAAAAATTGAAGAAACCTTAAAAGGTGCTAATATTCAGATGGGACAAACGTAGACTGAACTTTATCACTAGAAAAACAAATATCTGGAACGAGAGAAATATAATCAGATTATCAAAGGAGACCTACTTGAGGCTAAGAAACATATTAAGAGAATTCACATGAGCAGTGAATTGATCGATGAACAAAGAGACAAACAAAAACCTAAAGGAGACATGACTGGAGTTGGCTTCAATGAAGTTGAATGTTGAAAGACTTGGGAAAAAAAGTTTGAAGCAAAGATTGATGAAGAAAGACCTACTCGTAAAGAACCTAGAGAACAAATCAGACCCTTCAGAGGTAGATGCTTTGGATGCAACAAAATTGGACACATGAAGAGAGACTGTAGAAGTAAAATTCCTTTCAAATCCTTTTCTCATTATTGCAACAATTATGATGCATATGGACACAAGAAAGAAGAATGTAGGAAACCTGATCAATCAAGAATCAAGCAAGATTACATTAGAGAAGAAACAGCAGCAAAAATTACTTGTTACAAATGCAATAAATTTGGTCACATTGCAAAGTATTGTAACTTGTGGGTTAACCAGAACAGACCACCTCCTACATGCTATAAGTGCAACAATATAGGACACATTATGAATTTTTTCAGATATAAAGGAACTGATAATAGATATCCACCTCCACCTATTGTCATAAAGAAGAGTATTGATGATACTGGTAAGAGTCTGACAGAGTACATGGATGAATTTAATAGTCATTTCAAGAAAGAAGGAAATATCAGTAGTGATAAGGTATGGAAGGTAAAGCAACCAAGTGAGGAAAAGGTTTAGGGAGAGTCAGTAAATGCTACTGAGTCTTCACCTAATGCTACTTTTACCTAGATAGCCAAGCATGGCCTTAGGGGGAGCATTGGAAAGGAACATCAGAAATCTATCCATCCCTTGATTTTGAGGAATAAGCTCTTGCGAGCTTAGGAAGAGTATGTAGAGATATTATGGGTCATATATCTATGATCGCATAACTTTGTGAGCCATATCTTTTGATCGCCAGATTATTAATCAATTGGATTGTGCAGAGATGAGTTTATTGGGAACTACATCATTTATTTACACAGTGAAGTATAAGGTCAATCAAAAGAACTTGTCTAAACACCTTTTGTAGAACAGAGCTGAAGGAGAACATAGATTTGAGCATGAAAGATAAAAGAAGCAAGTATGTTGAGCATTTGATCGAAGCACAAACTCATAAAATCAAAAACTAAGAGTTATTTTGATTGTTTGCAAAGCTTTGATTATGGATACTCTATTGATATTTGATGTCGCCGAAAGGCCTAGGTATAAATTCAAGAAACATCCATTTAAATCAACTGAAGATGATCCCAAAGGTGCATTTTCCCAAACACCCTATGGCATTCTACATGTTGAAGATATTAGGGCTTAAATTCATTGTAAGTATGAGTCTCTAGGAGATTTTGAGATATATTCAGAGATCAAGGATATGATTGGAGCTTATGGCAAGGTGAATATATGCAGCAATTTGATTCATAATATAACAGGTTTGGATAATTCTAGAGTCATTCTTGTTGCAGAGAAGAACACAAAGAAATAGGTGGAAACCCTAACACATTAATGATGGGATAAGAGAGCGATGACTATCAATGACATATTTCAGAAAGATGTTATATTGGTTTCAAATATTCTTGGATACAAACTACATTACAATAGCCGGCCTAACTCAGTATCTGCAGGAGTAATTTTGATGGCTTATAGAATGGTTAAAGAAAATGTTAGGTATAACCTTTGGGAAATACTTGCACAGGAGTTTTTGGGGAATGTGAAATAGATTAAGAAGGATAAGTCAAATACATTCATATTTGGGTCTCTATTGGTACATATGTATATCCACATTATACATAGCTTTCTTGGTATGCACCCTAGAGCTTGGAAGGATAGCGAACCCACTAGAATTCAGATAACACTGAGCTATAGAAGATAGAATAGTACATGGGTTGATGGTGAATTGTTTGGGATGATCAAAATCTTATAGAGATCGATGAAGGAAGAATGAGGATCCTTGAGGCATTGGTAGAGAAATACAAAGATACAATCTGTTTCATGTTGAAACTGATTGTGTTTTCTTTGAGGTAGTACAACCTAGGATGAAATGGTGCTATCCTCTGGGATATGAAGTTAGTTTTGAGATCTTGACCATGCAGGTTGAACATATTCTATATTTAGAAATTGATCCATCCAAAGAAAGATGGAGTACCTATAAAGAGAAATCTATGAAGATAAGGGAAGAATGAACTCGAGCTGTGAGGAAGAGAAAAGTAGAGAATGTGGTAGATGATTTAGCAGCCAAGGCTAGGATCACAAAAGAGGAAATGAAAGAATTGAGGAAGAAAATGATAGAGAGAGCTTCTAGATTGGTGAGCACTACTCTTGCAACCCTTCTACCTCTAGAAGTTGAGATGGTTATTAGTATAGCCCCTACGATCAATATAAATAAGACTACACCTACACCACCTAAGAGAATGTTAGAAGAAGAGAAACCAAAGGAAGTGGTGAGAAGGAAATCAAGTTCCACTAAACAAGATTCTCCACCTAAGAGACAGAGGACATAAGGAAAAGAGAATAAAGGAGAAGAGAATAAATTAGAAGAAAAGATTCCAGATGTGAAACTCTGGAAACCTGACTTAAATATATTGGAGAAGAGAATAGTTGAGCAAGGAAAACTTAATACCTTGTCCAAATACTATGTAAGGTGTGATGCATCTGATCAGACTTTGATTGAAGACATGATAATAAGTCACTTACTTTGTTTTAATATGAACTTATTAGAAGTCGAAGGTAGTATACTAGAGGAACTCTATGAGAAATTAGAACTGGGGAAACAACTAGCACAAATAGAGGATGAAGCAATTAGGGTAAAAGAAATTGAAGACATGTTACCTATTGTTTATGTTAAGGAGATGGAGAAGATCTTGAATTCCTTAAAACCTTTGTTGAGAACTAAGTCAAGATTGGTAAAGATAATTGGGAGAAGGTATGATGAAGTGATTGAGGAAACACATAAGGATGTGGATAAGGTTTTGTTGGGTATTGAACCTGAGAATTCCTCACCACCAAAGGCTACTAATCCTAAAACCATTGAAAAAGGTGAGTCATCAAGGATGGCAGGAATAAATCTTGATGAAGACACTAGTAAATTTGTGATTACTGTGAAGCAACCATACTTCTTTGTTTCTAGTGTGCCTATGTCATTAGACACCTCGCAGGATGTTAGTGATCCTTTTGAGAATAATATTGACATTGCTGACCTAATAGTAGCAGAGAAAGAGAAGTATAAAGCAAGAAAAGATGAAGTGAAGGAAATAGTGAATAAAGGTAAAGTGAAACAAGAAGCTCATGCATCTCTTTCTTCATATTTATTGTTGGCAAGTGGAGATAAGACTCTGAGCACTGATGTTGAGAGTATGGATATGGATGAACTGATGAAGTTATCCTACATCGCATTTGCTAAAGTGAAAGAGAGGTTTGAGCAAAAACGTGAGAAGAAGAAAAGTGTAATAGAAAGAGAAGTTGAAACTGTCAACAAATTCCTACCTATACCTTTTTCTTTTCAATCAAAGGGCAATGCAAAGAACATGAACATGGTACTGGATGACTTTGACAATCACTATGAGTCCTTGGAGAAGATCATTAAAGAGAAGGTAGAGAAAAAGTACCTCATGAAGAAATCGGAAGAAGTGTGCAAGTCTATCTCATGGGACTTGAGCATATTGGGAAATACAATCTCTGAGGCAAAAAGTTGTGTGGCACATGGAAGGAAGTTATAAAATTACTATATAAATCATACTAGACATCTTAAGTACATTGAGGATATAGTAGCAAAGGACATACAAACTTTAGATAGGTTAATGGACAGTTGTGCGACATCTTCCCATACTATTTTAGAGCTAGACAAGGTAGTATCCAGACTTCTAGACAAGATAGGTGTGTTGGAAACTGAAAAAGGGAGAGTTGTGGGAAGATTTGGTATATTGAAAAGTTTAATTACTCCTGAGTTATCAATTCTTGAGATCCACATCTCTAACATGGAGAAAATAGAGTAGGACCTCACTAGACATATGCTTACTGAGCTAAAGGCAGAAAAGACATATTTTTTTGCACTGAATGGATTGATCCATGTGGGTTAGATATTGGTTAAGACCTAGAATAAAGAAGTAAAGATATTTGAAAGCTCTTTCCAAGATGTGTTGAAGATGGTCAAAAATTTTGGTAAGCAGTAGAAAAAATTTTCTATGTATTCTACATTTTTCTATACCTTTTCCATTAATATCAAAGGCAGAGAAGAGACAATATGAAAATGTATAGAGTATATAAGATATATGTAAAGGAGATAAAGAGTGTTGTGTATATCTTTTTTTTGGTATTGACACTTAGTCATTTTTCGCTAAGTGTTGCCATCAATGCCAAAGGGAGAGATTGTTGGCAAGTGGTTCATTCAAGAGTGTTCTGGAACACTTGAGGGTTTTCATTTATGGAAACACGTCTTTTATGGATGATTGCATAGTGTGAAACATAGTTTTGGAGTGAAGAATTACAAAATGACTAAGTTCAGGAAGTAGAGTTACAGGGTACAGGAGTACAATTTTGTTCAGCGAAGACAATATTTGGTGAATGAAGACATGAAAACTTAGGAGAAGCTATTTTGGGATATTTGTGACCTCCAATTATGATCGCTTATATTTTGGAGTTGATCTCAATAAGTTATAGTATGATGAAGATATGCCAAGACAAAGTAACAGTGATACAGGGCAGATGAACAGTCACGATGATTGAGGGAATATAGCGTGGAATCCAAACGTGCTAAGTGTTAGAGTAATAGTCTATCAGGTTATTAATTAAATCATTATGATCTTTATGATCTAATTACTAACTCACCTATTCACTCTAGTTGCTTTAGTTAACCTTAGGTTTTCCCTTTTAGGGTTTCATGATTCCTTTTATAAGGATTCACCTCTTAGTTTTCTTTACGGTTTTTTCACATCACATTGTAATTCATAAAAACATATTGTTAATATATTGTTTTCAATTGCATACGATGTCTCTGGCTTTTTGGCCTCCATAGCTGTTCTTCTGTCTTCTATATTTTGCTTCTTCTTGTGACAGTCATGCATGCAGGTGTTCTTGGGAGGATTTGTGTTTATCAAATCTAACATGGTATCCGAGCTCGCTTGCTGCTCACTGTTCTTGTTTTGTTGAAGCATACCAGTCACAGAGGGTTTCACAGGTTTTTCAATGTTTTTTGTTGTGTTTTAAGGGCAGACTTTGGTTATGGTCACTTTGGGCCCAAACGAACATTGCCATTGAGCTCAGAGGACCCCAAAACCCCAGAAATGACATAAAATTTGTCCATTTTGGACTACTGGACTCTGAGGCAAAAAAAATTTGGTTTCCTGTGCCGTACGGCACAGAAACCGAGGCAAAATTTTAAAAAAATTCAAAAAAAACCTATTTTTATGTGGGTTTTGGCTTTGTTTAAAAGCGCAGGCAGTGGTTTTGAAAAGGCATCACTGCCAGGCCGCCACCGCCCCACCGGGGCTCGGCCTCAGCCGGCAGCGCCCTCCTCTTCTCTGCGCGCTTCACGCCCCCGACCACCAGCCGCCCTCCGCGGCCCCCGCCGCCGCTCCGCCGGTCTCAGCCCCTCCAGCCCCCACCGCCCCTGCGGCCCACCCACCGCCGCCGCCCGGCCCCGCCGGCCTCTGCCCGCTCCTCTCGGCGCCCTCCGCTCCCCGCTCCACTGGCGGCCACCGCTCCGCCTGGTGGCGGTTCTCTGCTAGCCCCCGCGGGCTTTATTGTATGGGGGTCGGTCCTATGAGGGGCCAGGGGCTTCGGTCCAGCCCCTGCGTGCACCATGCGCCCAGGCGCCAATTTTTTTAGCCCCAGGGGCTTCTTTCTTGCATTTTTGAGCCCTTTTGAGCCTTTATCGCCTTTTTGGCTCTATCTGGAGCATACGGAGGCCTTTTTTGGACTTCGTTATATTGTCAAAAAGCTCTTTCTGAGCTCTTTCTGACTATGGTGATTTCATTTTTTGGGTCTACCATTTTGAAAGCATTTTTTTCTGTTGAAGTCTGATGTTTGGTTTTGCCTTCCGGGGGTCATATCTAGCTCATCCGGACTCCATTTTTGGCAAACTAGATATCGTCGAAAAGCTGGTTCAGTGAACTATTCAATTGCAGGGGTATTTTTTCTAGATTCTACTTTAGGTTTTCTCTCCTCTGAGTTTGGTA
>MU227847.1:217512-237926 GCA_018584345.1 Thuja plicata
GGGTGATGAATGAAGTCTTGAAGGACTATATAGGAGTCTTTGTAGTTGTCTATTTAGATGACATCCTCATATTCAGTAAAACAAAGGAGGACCATATGAGACACTTGGAGTTAGTGTTGAAGAAGTTACAGGAAGAGAAACTCACCATAAACCTTGAGAAGAGTGAGTTCATGAAGGAAGAGCTAGTCTACCTTAGCTTTGTGGTTTCCAAGGGTGACTCAAAGATGGACAAGGAGAAAGTAGAGACCATATTGAACTAGCCTACTCCTAAGATAGGATAGAAGTTAGAAGCTTCCATGGTTTAGCCCAATTCTATAGGAATTTCATTATGAGATTTAGTGAGATTTGTGCTCTAGTCCTAGAGACTATAAAAGGAGGGTTGAAATCAAAATTTGTGTGGACAAAGGCATCCAATGATGGATTTGAGAGATTAAAGAAAGAAGTGGATACTCAGCCTATGTTTCTATTTCCAAGATTTGACAAGCCATTCATTGTGGAGTGTGATGCAAGTAGCATTGCAGTGGGAGCTGTCCTAAGTCAGGAAGGCAGGCTTGTGGCCTTTTTTAGTGAAAGACTCAATAAGGCTAAGTCTAGGTATTCTTCCTATGACTTGGAGCTATATGCTCTTATACAAGCCTTAAAGAAGTGGAGGCATTATCTTTTTCCCAAAGAGTTTGTTGTCTTCACAGAAAACCAAGTAGTGAGCTACATAAACACTCAAGACAAGCTTAGTTTGAGACACATCAAGTGGATTTAATTCCTACAGTCTTACACCTTTATTATCAAACATAAGAAGGGAGTGCAAAAAAAAGTTTCATATGCCCTTAGTAGAAGACTACTTACCATCCAAGAGATTCAGTTGCAAAGCACAGGGGTTGAAGGTTTTAAGGATCTATATGAGGGAGATTCAGATTTCTCAGAGATATATAAGGTGTGTCAAAATCTTGAGAATCACTTTCATAGTGATTTTGCAGAGTATACATTGGAGAATGGGTTGCTATTCAAAGGCAAACAACTATGTGTTCCAAGAGGTTCAATGAGGGAGAACCTTATACAAGAGAAGCATAATGGAAGCCTAAGTGGACACTTTGGATTGAATAAGACATTGGACTTAGTAGAGAGATTCTATTGATGGCCAAAGATGCAAAAGGAAGTAAGAAGGTATGTGGAGCAGTGTGGCATATGTCAGAAATCTAAAGGTACTTCATCTAATGCAGGACTTTACCAGCCATTACCCATCCCAAGTAGACCTTGGAAGTGCATAAGTATGGACTTCATAGTGGGGTTACCTAGAACTCCAACTAGTTTAGACTATATATTTGTAGTGGTAGATAGGTTTAGTAAAATGAGCCACTTTATACCATGTAAAACAACACATGATGTCAGCCATATTGCCTACTTGTTCTTCAAAGAAGTGGTAAGGATTCATGGCCTACCAATGAGCATTGTTGCAGATAGGGATGTAAATTTCATAGGTCACTTTTGGAAGACCCTATGGAAGAGGTTAGGAACAAACTTGTCTCATGGATATGCCTATCATCCTCAAATGGATGGGCAGACTAAAATAATCAAAAGGGTCCTTGGGAACTTGCTTAGATGTTTTACCAAGGAGTATGGAAAAGGCTGGGAGCAATTTATTCCATAGGAAGAATTTGCCTATAATGATAGTACCAATAGAGTTACAGGGAAGAGCCCATTTGAGATAGTGTATGGGGCACATCCAATGGGTGTGATGGAACTCAGAGACCTCAAAGGATATGAGGGAATCAATGGGCATGCTAATTATTTTGCACAATCAATGAAGGAGGTTCATGAGCAAGTACAAAAGACCTTGATGGAGGCAAATCAAAATTTGAAGGCAAAGAAATATGAGGGAAGAAGAGAATTGCAGTTTGAAGTGGGTGAATTAGTCATGGTGTTCCTGAATAAAGCAAGACTACAAAAAGGGATACCCAGCAAGCTACAAATGAAACGAATTGGACCTTGTAAGATATTGGCAAACTATGGACCTAATGCATACAAGGTAGAGTTTCCCAAGGGGATGTCAATTTCCCCAATATTCAATGTGAAAGATTTGATCAAGTATAAGGGACTAGATATGGATGAGATGCAGTATCGAATAGATGTCATTAAGGACATGGGAGAGTTCAAGACTCTGGAACAGGTTAAACTACAAGTTGAGAAGATATTGGATTCAAGGGTGAAAAAGAAAATAAGGCATAAGATCTACATGGAGCATCTAGTGAAGTGGAAACAACAACCAGATTTAGAAACCACTTGGATAGTGGAGAGTGACTTCAAGAAACATGGAATTAGTGAGGATTTCCTGACACCAACTATACCCTAACTTGTTTTTCTTGCAGGGGGGAGTATGGTGCAAGAGCACCCTTAAGGTATATTGAAAGATCTTAATCAATTTTGGCTTGTAGGTTGGTTTTTCCACCCATCCATGAATAATTACTAAGTATAAAGTCCCTAGTGTGTGTTTGATGGGTGGTTTAGGTTTGGAAAGATTAGGGTTGTGTTGTTTGAGTCTAGTTGATTCTAGGAGTCTAAGGCCTAGAAGTCAACTCAAAAATTCAAAGAGTTGACCAAAGTCCCAAATTGGGAATATTTTTAATATTTTTTTGTTTTCAAACCATTTTAGGTTAGTTGGTAAAGTTTAGAACCACTTAGGACACTCAAGTTGTGAAAATGGCAATTTTGACAAAAGTTGTCAAAGTTGTCATGACAACATTTCCTAGATTTTAGGAATCGGCCATTAAGGTGCCCAAATCCCAACTAAATGGTCCAGAAAGATGGGATAGGAGTATATAAGGTGAATCCAACCCTAATTTTTCAGGTAGTTCTCATATTGTACGGACTGGTTGCAAGAAAGAACCAATTTACAGTGTAAATTTGTGACAAAGCCATCATCCATCACTTTATTGGATTGAATGGGCTGAATGAATGATTGGATAGTGTTTTCAATGTATTTTCAAAGATTTTTGTGGTGTTATTTTGTTATTTTGTGCATTCTGGTTAAGTTTTGTCAAATTATTTGTGTTTTGCAAGTTTACTAGCCAGTTTTGGTCCAGTTATGTAAATAATGGGTTTCTTTGGAGTTCCCATGGATCAAACTCCATGAGCACTTGGAATCCACTAGGACCTTGTATATACTATGTATATATTTATTTTGGAGTGTGTGAGTGCAAGGAAGGCTTGAGAACATTCAGTCCCTAAGTGAGTGGTGACCATTCTAGCTAGGGTAACTGAACAAGACAGTGGCAATGGAGATTGTAGTTTGATTGGTATGGGAAAATAAAGTTTGGAGAAGTGTGGAGGAATGTGGTGCAGACCTTCTAGTGGAGGGAGAAGTTCAGATGAGTCCAACTGATCAAACAAAGAAGATCAAGTTACCAAACCAGTCTACATGTCTCCAAAACCCTTATTTTTAGGGGTTTGGTAGAAAACTACTGTACGAACACCATTAGGAATTGAGACTTAGTAAATATTCAAGGGGAGGAAAAACCCAAAAATAATATCCAATTTTTTGGGGGGGTTGTTAAGGGTTTGTGGAAGCAAGAACACATTTTCAGTGTTTTGGAGGGCTAATAGGCCTAAAAAGGCTACAAGGCCAAAGAGTTTGATTTGTGGGTCTCGATTGGAAAATGGTTGAAGGGTCTAGAAAGTTGGATCCATAGGAATTTAATTTGACCTAAGGGGAGTAGGAAAGCCCAACCTTAGGAAGTTGACACCATTGGGGTGAAAGGAGGCTTGTGAAGCCATGCTTGCAAGAAAGCTAAGAGGAGAGTAAGGAGTTGAGTTTGAAGTTGATGGGAAGTTCCTAGTGAGTTAGAGGATTAGGAAAGAGTCCTCTAATTTAGGTTAGAGAGAGAGATACCTTAAGGAAAACCCAGTGAAGATATTGGAGAGAGCTAGAGGCTCTAGGAGAAGGAGCTCCTCATCACATCCCAAGTTGAAGTAATGAACTTTCAAGAAGGTTCATCCCAAGGTTAAATAAGTATGTGTCTCTCTCATTAGTTTATTAATTATTCCCTTTGACATGAGACTTTTTCTACTTATTTCATCAAGGTCCCCTTAAGATGAGCTATTAAGAGATTTTTTTAATTTTGTTTGTAATTGAAGTACAAGCAACAAACAAGAATGTTAGTCTAGCCCAACAGCTAAGGAGAAAAATTAACCGTAAAAGCATAGATCATTTAATTGAAATGGATGTGGAAAAATTGAGAGATTATGCTAAAAACCCCATAAATACTATGAATATGGCATTGAATAAAAATTCCAAGCAAATAATTGCACAATTTGAGAATCTTGATACACTTGAAAAAACCCAACTATTATCAATTACACTTCTTAAAGATGAGTTAAAAGAGCCATTAAAATTGTTGGGTGTAGATGCAAGTTTGAAAAAGACAAAATCGTCTAACGTACAAAAAAATATTGTTGAAAGTGTTAAGGAATTTTTTCATTCCATTGGGAAAACAACTAGATATGTAGATAAGTCCATTTAAGAAGAGTGATACTAACATCTATTTTAAATAAAAACATTTCCCAAAAAAGACAAATTTCTTAACTTTCATCTCATATCGGGTACAGTAGGAAGACAATAACACATTATTTTAAAAGGAGAATCAATTTGGATGATACTACATTGGAAGGTAATTGGGCACTAATGTGTATATTTCCTCGCTCTGATAAGATTAAGGAAATAGTTAGGAACTTGGTTATGACATTTTCGATTGATCATACTCATCCTTCACCAAATACAAGAGGTGTTATCAAGAAGATGATTGGGCCTAAGGAATATTTTTAGCACACAAAACATTGGTTGGACACCACACAACATGAATTGTATCTCTCATTTTGTAATTCAAATGCTGACATTAAGATTGGACAAACAATGTCTGAAAGATTAAAGCCATATTTTGTAAAGATAAATAAATCTCTTGAAACGTGTTGTTGTCAATATCATATTGAATTTGATCTCTATTATCAAGGGTTTAGAAAGATGATAGAAGAAAGTGGTGGTTCTCAAAATGCTTTACCTAAATGTCCAAGACAATTCATAGCATCGATCTTATGTAACAAATTAATTGATCATGAAATACCTGATATAGCTTTCGTAAGAGGAACTTGTCAAACATGCAGGGATTTGGCTAAATTTCCTTTGATACTTGAAGATACTGACATGATGGGGATGGTAAAATGTAAGAGTTACAAGTACATAAAGTCTAAAACAAAATTTGGGAAAGAATCAACACGGTTGGAATATGTAGAGGAGGAGATACCCGTTGCAACATTTATGGAGAATTTTCATAAATTGATTCAACCATATATACATGATGTTTTTTTTTGCTAAATGGAAAGCATAAAAGTTCCAAATACTAAGAGAAATTTTTCCAATTGGAATAATTTTATTGGTTGTTGACTTTGCAGAGAATTACTCTTTTGTTTCTCAAAAATAACTTCAAGCAAAATACTACTACTATATAGAGCAGGTCGTTATCATGGTACACGTGTCTTATCGACATGCACAATTAGATTTGGATGGTGTTGAAAGTACATATCAAGCATGGGTCATAAAGAAAGAATATCACTTTTACATTAGTGATGATAAAGAGCATGACATATATTTGTCAAGCATTGCTTTAAGATATTTTTTGGATATTTGGGAAACAAAGGAATCAAAATTGAAAAGCATTTTGTTTGGTCAGATGGATGTCTAACACAATTTAAATTAGCAAGGCCATTTTATGCACTATGCAGATATCCTCGATACCAAAAGATACTACATATTTGGATTTTCTTTGAGAGTGGACATGGAAAGGGAGATCATGACGGTGTAGGAACTTGTATCAAATGTGCTTTAAGAAAGTATGAATTGGACTATCAGGGATATCATATAAATAATGCTCATGATGTATTTGAGTGGTGCCAGATGCATTTTTGTGCCAAATCAGGATAACATATCATCATGATTTGATCAAGTCGTACTGCGGAGAGTATTTTGGGAGATATCAAGTATAAATGCAACATCACTTTTTTCAGTTTAAATTTATGTACACTTTAAATTTATTGATCATTGAAGAACATCTATATATATACATGATTTTAACTTGTCTTAAATGTTTACATGTGTCTTATTAAGGTGTTTATAGAAGATCAATCTATGGATGCAAGAGGGTAGAAAAAACAAGATCCCTGCATTTAGTTATAAGTACAGATAGTAATGTGTGGTCATTGTACACTAGAGATTACTCATTCTTTTGTTATGATTGCATTTCTGAAAACTATGGTGAATGTATCCACCAAAAATATGGATATGTTAGTGAATTGAATTTTGTTCCACTAGATGTTACTAATACAAATGATGAATTTGAGGATAGAATCTTTGACGACATTCCATTGATGTCTACCGATTATGACCATATTTCAGGTTTGATGGAAGGTGTTAGTTACTATTTATTACGTTGCACCAAGGAGAGGATGAAGCTAAAAAATAATGAAGCAAGTGATGGAATTATGTTTCCCATAGGTTAGTAGTGTATTTATGTTTAATTTATTACAATTGAGGTCCAACTTGCCATGGAATTATGTGTGTTTATGGTTAATTTCACATCTATATATGTTGTTGAACTTGTCTGTGCAGGTTCAGTTGTTGTGTAAGGAATGTATTTGAAGTAAATAAAAATAATTAAACATGGGAATAATTCTATTGATTATCAACCTAACAATAATATTTATCAGTATAGCCATCTTGTAATTGCCACTTTCCTATCTCTTCATCCAGTGACAGGACGTGGCATTCGTATGTGGAGACTTGATACTGATGACCATGAGAGAATATTAAATGTTATCCAAGAGTGAGCTGAACCACTTTATTTGTAATAAATCATGCATAAAATATGATATGTACTAAATTTTTCACGAACAAGACTGGAGGTTTTCTTAGCTCCATTCTTTCCTACCGGTTCCTGTAGTGAATGGAGAAATTCTCTAAAATTTATAATATCTCAAAAATGTCTTAAGGAGATGATTTATTACTTATCCAAGAAAATGAATGTGTATCATGCATGTTGCAATAATTTATTTTATCTAGTTGATTAATTAGGTCATGTGGATGCTTATCTAGCTGTAATATGAATGTGTATCATGCATGTTGCAATACTTAATTAGGATACTTCATTTTTATAGTTGATTACATTACGACACATGTTTTAAAAGGAGTCATTATTGTTGTTTTCTACTTGACCATGGCTTAACTTGACCATGTCATCAAACATATTTAACTTAGATCATCAATATTAAATATAAATTACATGTCGAATGTAAATATAAGATCATCAAACATATATCTCAAGTAGATAAAATGTCAAATATCATCCATAGAATAAACTTACATATAACTTGGATCATCAAACATGTATATATTAAGCACATGTCAAACATATATGTATGTATATATATATATATATATATATATATATATATGAACTACATCATCAAATCATAGCTCAAGTATTTAATTGTCAAATGTAGATCTTGAGTATAACACATGTCAAACATCAATCACTAGGTCAAGTATTATAAATATATGTCAAGATCAAAGAATCATAGATTGAAAGAATGTAAACATCACACATGTATAGAGTGAAAGTATATAACATGTGAAACATAAATCATAGATCAAGTATGCAATTTCATGAAACATAGAGATCAAGTATTGTAAACATGAAACATATGTCAATCATGTCAAACATAGATCAAAATTCTACAAATCAAATAATATCAAAGTATAATATATGTCAATCGTCTATAGTCTAGAAAGGAAATATAACATCAAATACATGTAATATGTCTAGATCAAATATGAAATTTTCTAGGACTCATCATGACAATACCTCACTAAGTGGTCCCCAGAGTGACTATCATGTTGTGAAGGATGTGCAAATCCCTACAGAGAAAGTTTGTGCAGGAGAACCTAGGGTCACTATCAAGACCTAAGGAGGAAGCTATAAAGGCAAGAATATAGAGGAGACCTACAAGGTCATTTAAAGGATGTAACATGGATATTCAAGTCATTTGAATGTAATTGAATGTAATTGAAAAGTCAAATAATAATATAGATGTAATTGCCAAGGTGGGAAAATAATAGGTTATAAGGGCTAATTGTGGGATTGATGAGTAGTTTAAAGGGTTTAATAATGAAAATGTTTTGTATGGTCATTAAAATATCATCTTTTGAATGTAATGAAGGCAGTTGTTGAGTTGACAACATAGTTGTCAACTTGACAACCCCAAAACATATATTTTAGACCAACTCTTAAGGAGTTTTGGTCGGTTTCTAAGTAGTTAAGGGTGGTTCATAGGGTAGTTAAGTGGTTGATAGGTTGTAAAAAATGGTTCCCTATCTATTTATGTATGGTAATGTCAAAACAAATGGGAGTGGTCAAGATTTTGGAGAGTGAATCAAATAAAAGTGTTTGAATTTTGCATTTTCATGTTCTTTTTCTGCAACAGTCAACTTTGAATATAAATAAAGTGTGCTTAATGGATGGCTTTTGAAACTTTTCTATTTGGACATGTCAATACTCTGAATCTAGAGTAATGTGGGGTTTCAATGAGTTCATTTGATTGAGTAGAGCAAAGGTTATCTTCAATTTGAGTGAAACTATCCTAAACTCTCACTAGGGTATCCAGAGACTTAGTTTCAATGTAGTTTCCACCTTTTTGTTGTTCAATAAGTGCCCATCATCGGGGGAGTGATAAAGGAAACAATGTATGATATTCCCCTAGAATTTTTAGGTGAGCATGCAGAGATTGGGCTTGTGTTTGGAGTGAGGAAGTGATTGGATAGTCACAGAGAAAAATGCAAAGACTGTCACAGTCTTAAGAATATAACTTTGTCCAAAAATTTGATGTATGGTAGGCCATGAAGGCTTGAGGAAATTAAATCAAGAGTGTCTAAAACAAGGAGCATGCTTGGGATAAGGCAGTGAGTCCAAGGGAAGGGCTAGTAAACCAAATTTTTAGAGTATGGTCATGACTATCCCAGTATGACAGTGCCTTAGTAAGTTGTGTTATTTTGATTTGAAGTTGAATGTAATGGATCTAGTGGATGTGGGGATGTGTATGGAAAAATTATAGATATTCTAGGAGGATCTAGTTGATGTTTCAATAGTTAGAGGTGAAGAGACACAATGTTTGGAGTATGCTAAATGTGAGTGTCTTCATAAGTGGCAGAGTGACTGTCTCAAGAAACAATGAACAACTAGTGTTTCTTGTAGGGAAAGTTGGCTCAAGTGTGGGGTCATATGAAGAAAGGTGAAAGGGTTATCCATATTGATTGGTTGTAGGGGAGTCCAAAAGGAAAGGTATAGTCTCAAGTCAAGAGCATATAGAAGGTTACGTAGGAGGACAATTTTGAGTCAATCAAAGAGGATCAGAGTTTCAATGATCAGTGATGGGATTGTGTTTAGTATGTGGAGCCTAGTGGAAGAGGTATCAGTCTTCAAGAAGGAATAACCATTGATAGGTCTTGAGAGTGGGTGGTTCCATGAGTTTAATCATAGTTTGGAGGACTAGATAAGTGCCTTCACAATAAAATCCACTTGGCTCTGCATCAAAAGTGATATAAATTAATATATGTATCTTTTAAAGTTTGATAAAATATTACAAGAAAACTTGTTATAAAGTGTGTAAATTAAATAAATGTACACATCGATAAATTAAAAAATCACCTATCCACTACTGATGTCATCATCAAGTGAGTCGCGATGATGTACACAAATAGTGCTCAAAGAAGGAGTAACTAGAGGCAGTTTGCACTAGAGAAAAAATATCACATATATGTATATATATCATATATTGAAATCAAAAATTTAAAAAAAAAAAAAAAGTAAATTTAAATGTCATGAAATATTTCAAATTTAACTTAAATTGTAAAATTAAAAATAATATTTATACCTATGTAGTGTTGGGATTAATGGGAAGTAGTACTGAGAGGGGAGGGGTGAATTAGTACCTCTACAACTTTTAACACTTTTCACCTTACTTCATTAGCAATCAATCTTTATTGTATTACCGACCAAATCTGATGTTCTTTCTTATGCATGTAATATTAATTCATAAACTCAATTGTATGAAACATTCATAGAAATATTCATTAAAGTAATAGACACTTAACACCAGATATGATATCGTAGAAAACTCCTGTTAGGAAGTAAAAACTACGGTGGGGATGGCACCCACAAAACTTCACTATCTACAGAATGGAAGGGAGCCAATTAAGGCTTACAATTTGATCACTTCTGATGATCTACCCTGTTAGGGGTATTAATGTGGAGACTTGTAAAGATCTACTATGTTAAGAGCTTTAGCAACACTAATGTAGTGTGCACTCGATTAAGAGATTTACAATAGGATTGTTAAATCCACCCTCCTTGAAAGGATTTCTTAAGTGTACTAGACTTGTTAGAATGTGTACAATATGTATGACCTTACTGTATGCAATCTATAATTTTTTATTACATATCCATTAAAGCTTACAGTATATGAATATCACCTATAGTGATTGATTAATACCTTTTCCTGCTTGTCGGTAGCCTTGCTTCTTGTTCTTGAAAACTAAATTGATCTTTGTTTGTCCTTTTGCATGAATTCTCTTGTTTGATCCTTAGATGCTCTTAGTGGCTACAATCATCATCAAACAACATGTTCACAATTGATTGAGCATCTATTTATACAAGTTCTTTGACCTATTTTAGAATCACGCATTACAATGTTAACTCTAGATCCAAGGTATACAACTTGACCTTGATCCTTTAGTTTGCATGTTTCAAATCAATTAAACTGATAAAAACAATAATAATTACATTTATTTTCCCTCACGTAATGGATTTAAAACAAATCAAGAAACTAAATATAAAACTTCAGTGATTTATCTCATGTGGAAGTCAGATCCACTATTTGCGAGATGTAACTGACTGTTGGTATCTGATTGTCGATGTGAACTAAAAGTTTGTCTGTGTTCCTTCTTTGAACTGATCGTCAGGTTCCCTTGATCTGTCGAATTCCATTGTTGATTGTTTTTTCAGGTTGCACTTTTGGTTACTCGTCAGGTTCCTTTGTCTTTTCTGTCATCGGGTAACACTAAATAGTGTTGCGTCGGGATGCTTTGTACTTAGAAATATTGGTAACCTTGGCGTCGGGTAGTGTTGTGCCCTGTCTATTGGTGTAGTATAAACTGACGATGTTTATCATGTTTTTCCTTACATATACTAATGGAAAAATATAATTTCTTCAATCTCCCCCTTTGACATTAGTATCAAAAACTGATATGTGCACAATACTAAAGTGTTTAGTATGTACACCATGTATATATCCTTGTCATTATATGACTCCCCCTAACTATATGTGTCGGTATAGTATAAGTATATGTACATGTATACTTTCCTTTGTACTATACATTCCCCTTTGTTTTCATAATATTTCCTCTTTTTAATGACTAACTATACATATCATTTCCCCCTTTTACTGATTGTCTGTACATATCATTTCCCCCTTTTTAGATAATCATGACAAAAATGTACAACTTATAAGTTGTCAAAAATGTGCAACTTACAGAGTGTCAAGGATGTGGGAGTGACTTTTCTTGATATCTTCCATCATTTTTTCCCATTTCTCTTTGAGGAGTTCTAGTGTCATGTGCTCTAGTTCAATCCTGGCATGCATATCATAAATTTTGTCTAGTACAGACATTTATGGGGTGTCAATAAGTGTTCTTTCCTGTGTCATATGGCATTGCAGTAATGTGAGAGTTGGTAAGAGTTGAGCTTGAATCTCATTCACCTCATCTCTGAACTTTGTTTCTACAATCTGTATATCCTGTCTCAACTTCCTAGCTTTCTTGAGCTGGTCATTGTGAAATTTTATTGCATCTTCAGTGTTTGTGAGACCTTGTGCACTAGCTTGAACATCAGCATCAATTTGTGATATCTTTTCGGTATACTCCTTGGTGAGTTGATCCAACATGCATAATTTTGGAATTAAGGCTATAGCTTCTAAAATTATGGGGTCTAATGTGCTTACCAGTTCAGATAGCTTCACCTTTTGTAGTGCCACTTCTTGGCTTATTTTTGCTGCTAACTTGAATTCATATTTCTTTTCAAGTCTTGCTTCCATGGCCTTTTCAGCATCTATATTCTGAGATTTGATAGTGTCGGTGAGAACCACTAATTGATCAAGCATGGGAGTTGTTTGATCAACATTTGTATCAGGTAAAATTTGCTAAAGGATTCCTTTTGCAACTTCAAGTACCTTTGATTCCTTTTTCGGTTTTCTCAGCTTATCTTGGATAGCTTTCCTTTCACAAAGTATAGCATACTTTGTCAACTCGGTAGGATCCAATGTTCTAGGATCACATACTGATATCTGAATTATTTCATCCAGAGTAACTAGATTCTTCCTTGAGATTTGTGTAGAAGCAGATGTATGAACTACCACTGCTAGTTCATTTTTTTTCTCTGAGGTGCTCGGTGAAGGATTTTTAGATGAAACTTCTTGTGCCTTCTTCTCGGGGTTCACCTATTGGTTAGGTGAAGACATCTCTTCATCAACCTTGGGTGTATCATTATATTTCTCTTTTTTTTTCTTTTGATAATCATCTATCTTTTCTTCTTCACTCTTCTCCTTCTGCTTTCCCTCTCCTTTTTTTTCTTCTTCTTTATTTTGATCAGTAGACTTGTCTTTTTGATCATCGGTTGTAGCTTGTTCTATAGTTGTGTCTTTAGATTCATCTGTTGTATCCTTTATTTCTGCATCACCCTTGTCTTCGGGTATGCTTGTATCTATAGTAGATTCTTCTTGTCCTTCTAGCAAATTGATGGCCTTCATCAATACTAGCATATTTTTCTATGTGCCCACCTGTGCTGCATCTATAGTTGTGTCATGTTCATTAGTTTGAGCTTGTTGAATAGTGACATATTCATCCTTTTGAGTTTGTTCTGCAGGGTCCAGTCTTGTTATGTCAATTATTGAAGTGTTTGGTCATGTCTCATTAGCAACATCCATGTCATTATTTCCTATTGTCTTCAATGTTTGTTGCTTTTCTTGATCCTTAAGTGATATGAATATTACATCATCATCCTTATGTGGATCCTTATCACAATCATAGTGAGTAATATCTTGAATTTCAAGATCATCCATAAATTTATCTAAGTCAATGGGCTCAGTATCCTCTATATTATCCAAATCAATATGCTCTGAACTTGCTTTTTCTTTCTTCTCATCTATATGATGTATCTCGGTGAGAAGTAATGGATTCTCATAGCTTGTTGATTTTGCATGTAGATTAAGAATTTCTCTCCATTTAGCATCTGTCATGTTGTCAAGATCTAAAAACTTCCCCTATAGAACCTTGTAGGCTCTTATCTTTGCCACAAATTTATTTGAATGCTTTTTCATCATTTCTTTTATCTCTTCCATTTTGGATTCGAGAGGCATGAGTGTCACAAGTATCCTCTCCCTTGCTTCCTTTTTGAAGTTCAAAGCATAAGACCATCGTGCTAAAATTCTTTCACTCGGTGGTTTGGGAATTTTGTTAGCAAACTCTACTAGTACATATTTGAATTTTTCCATAGACCTGATTATTCCATCTTCTTTTTTTTTTTGGTCCTCAGGCTCCAGTTTTACCCATTGTCTAATTTTCCTATCAGTCATGGTACCTGTTGTAGCAATTGAATCAGCTATCTCATCAATTGTTCTAGGGTTAAGCTTTTCTTGTCTACTTTAGGCTCATCCTATCTTGAATCTTCAATGTTAGCCTTGGTTCTGACCATTCTTCTCCTCCTTTTAGTAGGTGTTTTCTCTTCTTCTTTTTGCTTCCTCTTATAGGTCCTCAATTGACCTTTCTTAAGAGGTGTAGTATCTTTCATTGTAGTTTGGCTCCTTGTCCTCTTAGCTGATGTAGTCCTTGGTTTAATGGTTGGAGGTGGAGGCACATCAGACTCTATGGATTCAAAAATTGTTTCTTCTTTCTTATCTTCATCTTCACCGATGGCACTCTGTTCCTCGGTGTCCTCTATTTTTTCTTTCTCCTCCTCATTTACTGACAGAAACTTCTCAAGATTCTTCACCATCTTTTTTTTCTTGTTGACAGTCTTCTTGATGACTAGGCCCATTTTTATTTTAGACTTTGCCTCTTTATATGTTCCAAATCTTTATTTCTTACTGTCAAGTGGTTTATTCAACTGTGCATCAATTGCATTTGTTGCTTGATCTATGTTTATCTCATAGTCAAGTGGTGGTAACCAGGCTGTCCTTAGTACAACTGACTTAATATGAGTAAAATCTAAATCCACCATAAATAATATCTCATCCCTATGCTTTTCAATTAATTATTTAGGAATCCTTACTCTCTCCATCATCTTTTCCTTGAAATCAAGGAAGTATTCATTCATCACTCAATCAAAGTTGTCACCTAGTGACTTGATAAGGTCACTTATCTGTAATGTGACTGGCTTGGTAGTGTCCCACTTCACTTCTCCAATTGAAGGAAAGTATTCTTGAAAATAAAATAATATACACATTATAACTGAGCCAAACTTACATGTGTTTGTCTTGGAAGACCTTATTATTGTCATATTTTCATCAAGTTGCTTCAGTAGGATCTCACATAGATCCATTTGTATTCCTTTTGTGACAATCTTGTAAGTTGTGTTTACTATTGTTGATGCTATGTTGTTTAGCCTACTAGCTTGAAAGATGTTGTACCCTATGACACATGCACCAAACCTCAGTTCCTTGTTGGTGATTGTGTTTACCTTAAGTCCTTTGTTATCCCATAAAGTGTTGGTGAGTTTCTCAACTTCTGGTAAAGAGGGGTGCTTGTGAGATTTTGGTTTTTTGGTTATAGGGTAATTTGTTACAGCATGTAACACATCCTTTATAATCTTCTTGGGTTCATCTAACCATAACTTATGATCATGCATTCTGCTTAGAACTAACTGAATCGAGTCAGTTTTTAAAACCCTTGGGAAATATAGGGCATTTGCTATCCCTTTTACTTGCAAGTGCTTGTGTTCTTTTTTTGGGTTCCCTTGATCATCATATAGCTTCTTATAAGCTTGATCTATCTTCTAGATCACAAATCTCAGCGATTTTGTAGTGAATATATGATCTAACATCTTCTATTAGCAAAACCCTAGGTGGAATTTTTGAGAATGCACCAGATTCATCAATTGTGAGGCAATATATGGGCATATCTTGTATCTTGGTTCCACACAAGTGATATTCTTGATTAACTTAATGACATTCTTCTTTTCACTCTTCAATTTGGTTTTTCTTGAAGTCGTTGCCATTATGTTTTGAATTTAGGGATTTTTCAAAAATAATAATAGAGTTCTCAGTATGCTTGGTACTTACTTCAATCTATGTTACTTGTGAGTGATCTATTTGGAGTGCGTTAGATCAAGTTGAGGACGCTCTACTAACTGCTCTATTTTCACTCTATTTTTTATCTGCTCTATTTTCTCAATTCGCGTGTGAAGAATGAAATGCTTCCATTGAGTATTTATAGAATTTTTCCCTAAGTCTATCATAAATGCTCAATAGCTCGTCGGGTCATGAAGATGGATTTCGTCAAGTAAACTCTCAAATAACATTATCGGTGTTGACAGGATGCTTGAGATAGCTGTTAAGATTGTTTCTTTCACCGACGGATCTCGGTGTAGTGTTAAGACAACATTGTAACTTTGCTTCCTTACCGACGGGTGTTGATTTACAGTAGTGATAGCCTTTTTATGTGTTGACCGATGATTCTCGGTAAGTGTAGATATCTCATCCTTTTATGTTTACCGATGATTTTCGATATGTGTTTACTGACGGGGTTGTTTTCTCAGAATTGTAACAAGTAACATGATATGCATCTTTATTCATGCATATTTTGACTATTTATCAATTTGTATAATGGAACTGATGCAAAATATGACTTGGTGTAGTACAGTTCCATACTTACTTGTTCATCTTTTAGGCGGGGGTGGTGATGTCACCAAATCCATGGGATGACATGTCACCTACTACATTGCTTGGTCCAACTTCCTCAATGGTTGAAGCTTTCTTCCACATTTTCTTTCTTATTTTCTTGATGTCTTCAATGGTGTTACCATTTGCAAAAGTGGTGGTTTCTGTTATTCAGTCTCTACAGTCCTTCTTTAGATGTCTAGCCTTATGACAGTGTAAACATGCCATTCCAGGGTTGGTCTAGCCTCTAGACCTTTTGGTCCATGTTCTCATGTAGTTTGCAACAATGTGACCATATCTACCACATGCTATACAATTTATCATTGTATTGTAATCCCAAACATATGAATTACCAACTCTGCTTGGTTTATATGCATTTTCTTGATTTTTGGGTTTCCATGCTTCAATTTTCTTCTTCCTGCATTCAAGAGATGTGTGTCCATGCAATTTGCAGGTGGGACAATACTTGTCCATATAGGTTTCCTTCTTTGGTTCTTCCACCTTTGATTTACATTCATATGCTTTATGTCCTTTCTCGCTACAATTATAATAATGTCTTATGAATATAAATGTGGATTTAGGAATACCTTTTTCTTTGCTCCTACAAACATTTGAGGTGTGCCCTTGCTTCCCACAGTGATTGCATGTCAACTTCCTTGGTCTAGGATTGATGTAGACATATTTTGGATTAGCTTCATTTGATGACTCTTCATGCTCGGTGTACCCTAGTCCAGTGTTGGTGTTGGGTCTTCTTTGTGCATTCAAGAATTCATCCATCCTTTTTGTACTTTCTTCAGCTCTCTTAATCATGTCATTATGTTTTTTTTCTGAATTCTAACCTCATTCTTTAGTTTTTCATTCTCTTCTCTTAGTTCACCGATAATCTATATTCTTTCAATGAGTTCCATATTCATTCTATTTGCTTCTTGACTCATAAGAATAATCTGATTTTTTACCTCATAGTGATGCTTTGTAAGTTTTTGTATTTCAAACTCTTTTTCTTGTAGCTTTTTGTGATATTTCTTCTGTCATCAATAGGTAGTGCTCTTTCTTGTTCATCTTGCCTAGCATTGTTCATGACATCAATCATCCTTACCATCTCTGTCTCATGACCGATTTGCAAGGATTTGACTTGTCCAACTAGATGTAGATTGATTTCAGTTAGGCTTGTGATGCTTTCCTCTGATGTATCTAATGATTTGCTTGTATTTAATCCTGAAGACTCAAAGAAATCTAGAATCTCTTCCTCATGATAATCTGTCTCATTACTGCGAGATGCCATATTTTTTCTTTCATCTAGCAATTGTGTGATGTTGATTCTAGCTTCTTTATACTGTTCATAGAACATCTGAATTTCAAGATTTTTATTCTCAATATTTTTATCAAGTTTGTACTTCTCCATTTAATGATCTTTTCTATTAAGCCTTTAAGCTTTCCAAGAAGTGACTTAGCTCTGATACCAATTGTTGGGATTAATGGGAAGTAATACTAAGAGGGGAGGGGTGAATCAGTACCTCTACAACTTTTAACACTTTTCACCTTACTTTATTAGCAATCAATCTTTATTGTATTACCGACCAAATCTGCTGTTCTTTCTTATGCATGTAATATTAATTCATAAACTCAATTGTATGCAAAACTCATAGAAACATTTTATGAAAGTAATAGACACATAACAAAAGATATGATATCGCAGAAAACTCATGTTAGGAAGTAAAAACTGCAGTGGGGATGGCACCCACAAAACTTCACTATTTGCAGAATGGAAGGGAGCCAGTTAAGGCTTACAATTTGATCACTTCTAATGATCTACCCTATTAGGATTATTAATGTGGAGACGTGTTAAGATCTACTCTATTAAGAGCTTTAACAACACTAATGTAGTGTGCACTCGGTTAAGAGATTTATAATAGGATTGTTAAATCCACCTTCCTCGAAAGGATTTCTTAAGTGTACTAGACTTGTTAGAATGTGTACAATATGTATGACTAGACTGTGTGAAATCTATAATTTATAATTACATGTCCATTAAAGCTTATAGTATATGAATATCACCTATAGTGATTGATTAATACCTTTTTCTGCTTGTCGGTAGCCTTGGTTCTTGTTCTTGAAAACTGAATTGATCTTTGTTTGTGCTTCTGCATGAATTCTCTTGTTTGATCCTTAGATGCTCTTAATGGCTACAATAATCATCAAACAACATGTTCACAATTGATTGAACATCTATTTATACAAGTTCTTTGACCTATTTTAGAATCACGCATTACAATGTTAACTCTAGATCCAAGGTATACAACTTGACCTTGATCCTTTAGTTTGCATGTTTTAAATCAGTTAAACTGAAAAAAAACAATAATAATTACATTGATTTTCCCTCACGTAATGGATTTAAAATAAATCAAGAAGCTAAATATAAAAATTCAATGATTTATCTGACATGGAAGTCAGATCCACTTTTTGCGGGATGTAACTGACTCTCAGTATCTGATTGTCGGTGTGAAGTGAAATTCTTTCGATGTTCCTTCTTTGAACTGATCATCGAGTTCCCTTGATCTGTTGGGTTCCACTCTTGATTGTTTCGTCGGGTTGCATTGTTGGTTACTTGTTGGGTTCCTTTGTCTTTTATGTCATCGGGTAACACTAAATAGTGTTGCATCAAGATGCTTTGTACTCAACAATATTGGTAACCTTGGCATCGGGTAGTGTTGTGCCCTGTCTGTCGGTGTAGTATAAACCGATGGTGTTTATCATGTTTTTCCTTGCATATACTAATGGAAAAATATAATGTCTTCAATGTAGATGGTGGCACCTGATAGTACTCAGACTTCCTAGCCTTGATCCTATCAACCAAGATATCAAGATGTTTTTGTGCCTGGTCAATCTCAACTATGCATCTACAACATGAGTAGTCGGCACACGTCCCTCTAATGATGAATGCAATGGACTAAAAAAATGAGATGGTATGGAAGTTGTATCATTATTTTTTAGAAAATCTAGGTAACCATAGTGGTCATGCTGAAGTCAACATCCTCAAGGTCAACATCAGAGAACCAGTGCCCTGCACTCATTGAAGGGTTTATACGTTGTGCCTCTCCCTCTATATAAATAGAGTGGTCAGTAGGTGGATCCTCATGGGCACTTCCACTATGGCCATGGTCTAGGTGATGAGAAGGATATGGCTGAGCATATCTGACACTACCCACACGAGCTCTAACATTCAATATGGGGATATCATGCTCTGCTATTATAAATGCATGTGTATCCAGAAGATCCTCAACCAAAGTAGTCAATGTGACCCGTGTCATCTCTCCTATAATTCCATCTAGGCTGGATAGTGAAGGGATTCTCACTGCACCATACATTTCATTTGAGGTCCTACTAGAGGATGCTCCACCTGATGATCTAGAGTGGCATCGAGACATCAAATACTGACCAACCTAATCACTACATATGGAAGAAGAAACTGCTGCAATGTCCCCCACATTATCAATCGCACCTCTAAGTTGGGTGCTACAAACAACATCATTTGCCACAAGACCCAATGAAGGAGTTATAACAGGTGCCCTCTAACCAACAATGGCCTTGTGTAGTAGCCTATGGAAATCAACTCGATGAAAAGTGTCTCTATCACCAAGCCTGCCATGCCCCTGTCCTAGATGTGCTAGACAATCAGTGTAATTAACGGCCCTCCTTAAATGAACCTCAGAAAAAATCTGTTGTGCAAAATACAATGGAATCTGGTCATTATTTAGATAACAACCATGGGCAGCTAGAAATCGTGGGTATATCAATGTTGATATAGAAGGATCCTGACACCTGGTAACCTGATATCACTTCACATACTGTAAGTATTTATAAGATGGGAAAGCTTCCCTTTTCAAGGTCACTTTAGGCACTAAATCATGTACCTCCTTAAGAGAAAAATTGAAGCCAACCTTTCGTCTCTTCCTCTCAAGTATGACCTCTATAACGTCTGGTGTGTAGGGAGTGGTACCATGAATGTCATCTCTGGTAATAATCAAGCTAGAAAGTATGGACTGACACATGCTCTTATAGACACTAGAGCTAGTTAGATTGTTTATCTAATCTTGCAATCGTTCAATTCCCCTAGCAGTATGTGCAAATAGTTCCTCGGGGGGAATTAGTAAATCTTCCATGATGTCTAATAATATCTATATCTATATATGTGTACCTAAAAGATTTTATTTACTGTCAAGTGAAGTCTACATATATATGTTTTCCTAATTTAATTTAAAATAAAATTAAAGTACATTTTGCTACATTATTGAACTAAAATCAATTACATAAGTTACATTTAAATGTAAATAAATATGCACTACATATACATGCATGCATATATACATGTGCACATACATGCATATATACAT
>MU227847.1:324907-340108 GCA_018584345.1 Thuja plicata
TATTATATCGTATCATATATATATATATATATATATATATATATATTACATACAATTTAAATATGAAGATATTATGTGATATATTGTAAAATACCTATTAATATATAATACATATAAAATAATATATAATATATGATATATAATGTAATATTTCATATTAATGTATATTATATAATATTTAATGTAAAATGCATATTATATCATATTTAATATATAATAGATATTATATAATATTTAATATATATAATATATAATCTAATATATAATTTTTGATATATAATATATCATATGAAGTATGGAGAAAAGGGAGGGAGAAAGTGGTTGGAAATAAATTAAGAGGGAGAAAGGGGACGGAAAATTTAAAATTCAAAATTCTGCAAGGATTTTTGGGGTACCTGATATTTTTGGGTACCCGATTAGGCTCAGTATTGCTTTGTGCACCAAACCTACCTGGTCAACTCTTCAAATGTGTCAAAAACATGTTTTTCCCCTGTTTCTCTGAGTTCTAGACTTCGACCATGTAGCTGACGACTTTTTTTCACCCGAATTTGATGAAACGAAAAGGGTATCTTAAGGAGATTATCAACTTTCTATCGATATAATTGCTGTCAAATTTTGAATTCGGTAAGTAATTATTAGTTATTTTCTAATAGAGTTACCTCTAAAGTGTTGATTTATATACTGATTGAAAAATGGCTATAACTTTCAGACGGTATAACATTTTTGAAAATCAAAAAATGTGTCACATTCTATGCTTCACCTACTATAAGGGAAATTATTTTTTTGAAATCTGTAAAGTTTTAAATGAGTGAAGGTGGTCAGACACGTGAGTTTTTTTATTCTGAAAACGTTGTAGCAGATAATTCATAATTAATTTTTTTTTGGAATAAAATTACAAAAAAATATGCGCCACATCCGGGCATGAGTCTACTACTTATATATAAAATACTATCATTTGATTATGATTAAGGTGGTCAAACATACACCTAATTCTTATTTTTTTCCTGAAATTTTTGTACTGCTGCATTGAAATTTATACTTTTCACCAATCATATTAACTTTTTTTCAGAAAAGGCCTAGTACTTTAGAAACTACATTCAATTTCTTATAGATTCTATTCTTACAACTTTTTGATATTAGGTTGATAGCTAGTTCAAATTTTTACATCAAGTTGACTAACCCTGATTTGCTGATTTTTCATTGCCACTTAAGGGCATAGTTTGTCCCCTCATGATCTTGCACATACCCTCTACTAGAAGAAGTTTGCAAAATGCAAAGAATGTTCTCTATTGCAAGCCAAAGCAAAAAAACTAATTAAAAAGTAAACAACTAAAAAACTAACAAACCCCTCTTCTCAATCAATGCAGATACAATCTCGAATGTTTCCTACACCAGTTAAATGTACAAATATGTCTTATACGATGAAAATCTAAGTTTGAGAGTTTGTTTCTGACAAGCAAGGCAAAAAATGCTTGCGTGAATATTCATATCAGGCTTAAAAAGAACAAAAATTTCCCTGCATAGAAGGAGTCAAGAAAAAATGGGGGCACATAATGCATGTGTCTTTGCACTCCAAGGGCAAAATGGAATACACTAATGTGGGATCACATAATTTGTTTCTTGTTAGATCTAAGCAATATATTTCATGCAATTAAGGGTAGTAATCATCAACACTAACAACTGTAAAATGTTAAAGTTATTGATGCAATATTGTTAGACATATTGGACATTATATCAACAAGTGCTATAACAACTATTGAAACATTCTCACCTACCCCTGGTCGTGTGGAATATAAAAGTAGAAGAACCTTGAAGTGTGTAAAGTCTAAGGACAAATATGACAATTATAGACACAAAAGTCTAAAGTTTACTTACTTTTTATTTAGCTTAAGTGTACATGACACCTGATGTACATGTATTGAAGATTCAAGTTAGTATACATAGTGAGTAATTTAGCTTAAATTTTTCAAAATTACGTACAAATAATATAAACTAAATTTTATGTTTTCAATATCTAATCTTAATTATTTTGATAGACAAGTTTGCATCTATTAATTTGTACCACAAAGTAATCCTCTTAAGATTCTTGGAAATATAAAATTTTACTCTAATAATTTAACCAATTTTAAAATTTAATACATTTTAACATTTAACTTTTGAAAATTGTGACATAGATTTGTCTCATGATAACCTTTGACAATTCATCACCACTTTTAACAATGCATCTTTTTTTTAAAATTAGATTAGATCATTATTGGTGCACATTTAACTTTTGAAAATTGTAACATAGATTTTTCCAATGATAGCATTTGACAATTCACCACCACTTTTAGCAATGCATTTTTTAATTTAAATTAGATTAGATTATTATGGGTGCACATATAAAATTATCTCTAAAATATTAACTTATAGATTGTTTTCTATCGACGTAACTCTTGCATCTTCTTCAGATGCAAGTGCTAGCAAATATTTTAGATCAAACTCTATGATCTACCATCAATATAGCTCTTTGTCTCCAACATTCCACCTAAGATGTTGGTCACATGATGTTGTTGATATTTCTTTCTGGGTACAATGGAAATGAAAGGTTGAAGGCGATTTGGATAAAGGTTAAAGACCATGGAAGGTTGATTTGCAGTTCCTCTTATTTTCTATCCAAAACAACTTTGTCTTTTTTTGTGATTGTGCCCTCTAATTCTTTGATTTTTGCAGGTGGTAACAATTGAAAGCTTCTGAATAACAAGAAGAATCTAAGGTTGGAAAATATTCCATTTATTTCTAGCAACAGGTGGGCTAATCAATGGGAAACTCATAATGGTGATTACAATATCTTCATTGGAGCCAGGGAAAAGGATATAGTAGTTTGAGGTTGGGCATAAATATGACGAAGTTTGTCAATATGCTTCTCCTATGTTTGAATTATACAACAAGCACATGGGTATATGCATAAGTGGACCAATCTTTCCTTTTTGGCTATCTTGGGATTCGTAAACATAGCCATAGTGAAAACAAGATTGGAACAATTTAAGCTTATGTCTTATTTTTGGACTTTTATACCTATAAATCTTGTCGTATTTGTATATCTCAATGATGGATGATGAAGTGTGTTATATTGTTGATGTAAAAATTACATTATAATAGAATTTAGAAACTAAAATAAGAAAGGATGTGGATTGTGAAAAATTAATATCATTAATTATAATTTAGATTAGGATTTTGACTTTGTCAATTAATGTATTACTAGTATTTTAATTTATTAAGTTTTACATCAATTATTACAAATCTAATGTTATTTGTTTCTATTTTTATTTTGTAAATCTATGATTTGATATGTTGGTGCTCAAAAAATCACATAATTAAATTTAGAAACAAATAACACAAGTCTCATGAATTATGCAAATTTGACAACATTTATAGTAATTCTATTTCATTTGAATAAAGATCGAGTCCAATGCAATTAGAATGTAGAAGATACTGAAGACACGAGAATTATGTGAACCTCTCACTAAAACACATTCAATTAGTTTTGATCAGTTCGCTAGAGGAAAGGTCCAAGTACTTAACCGTGTTCCAATGATCGTTCACTACTTGCTCACCCAACCCCTCAATTACTAAGGACATGGCTAAGCTCTAGACAAAATGCACCATTGATCAAATTTCAAAAACCAGAAAACCTAACAATTTTCACAAAATTTTCAGCCTTTGTTCTTCATGATCTGCATATTTTGTAGTCGAAAAGTACAAAAAAATTACAAAAAATATCACTATGTTTTCGCGAATTTAAAAAAAAAGGTTAACCTTTTTTTGTCTGAAGCTTAGCCCGTACCAATTACTAACATGATAACTAAAAATCCATTAAAAAATTTCATGTATAACAATAGCCACCCACTTGTACCCCATAACCCATGACTATGGGGGCATTTGTGGAAAGGTATTGGGAAATATTTAGTCTAATTCTATTCCCAAATTCCTCTAACCAAGTAGATTCCATAAGTGGCAAGGTAAAACCCTTTTGAAGAAACAAATGAGACTAAGAAAGATGCAACCTTTCCATGCAGTTATAATAATGGATATTCTAAAGCTTAACAACAAAAGAATGTATGCCCATCTACCATTGTGTTTAATTGACATGAGAGAGCTAAAATTATTGGATAATGTCGGGGAGTGAAGCGAATAAAAAGATGAGTGTTTTTTATTAGGGAGCAATGCATGACCATGGCACAACCCCACAATATTATTTTCGGTGCTTTGCGTGGGCACTGGCTATGGGGGGCAAAATGCCATGATCAATCCAACCCATCCCATGATAATCCCCGACTACCTCACCGTATTGCCAGTCAAAACTGTCTGGCAACCGTTAAAGATGGAGTGAATTTAGGCATGCCCCAAATGCTAAGTCCATTCCCGCGCAGCTGCCAAAGCGTTGTATTTTACCGCGTAAGAAACCTATATTGTTGTTTTCATTTTAGGTTTATTTTAATTTTGATTTGCAACGTTCTAGATTGGACGAGAACCAGGCATTATCAACCGCTTCCAGAATTTATCAACCGCTTCATAAAGGTATGGTGGTAGATCTTTATTCTCTGTTTTTTAGTCATTCTTTTTTATTTGTCAAATATTTTGATAAAATAAGCCAGTAAGGTTATTCAAAAAAAAAAAATTCCATCTATATTTACAAAATAAATAAGGGTTATCAGAATCTTGAAAATGGAAATTTGATTATTTTTTTCTTATGAATTTTCACTTATGGAAAAAAAAATTTGATTTTCTTCACTTTGTTTTTCTGTTGTAATATAATTTAGTTTGTATTGCAATAACAAATATTATAAAATAGTATGAAAATATTAACATTAAAAAAATAATAGAATTCAAAGTGCATATAGTTTGATGAACATACAACCCAAAATATATGAACAGAAAAGTTGAACCCAAAAAGTCAAGCCATATTGTGACAAAATTGTCATCTTTTTTAACTTTTACCTTTCAACAATAATCAAGAGATAAAAGTAGAAGTATGGGCCCAATAAGCCGAGTAAACAATAAGAATAGAATTTATATTTGTATGTATTAAATTCATTAACAAATATTATAAAATAATATGAACATATTAATATTTTTGCATTTTATTGTATTGAATTATTTATTAGAAATTAATTTCTAATATACTATATTATTAAACATTAAACTAAAATATTTTAATATAATAGACTATTTTATTTTTATTGGTATGTATAAAATCAATATTATACTATTTAGATGTTATCTATTATATAATAACATTCCAATATAATATATAATCTAAAAATAGAATATAAAATTAAAAATTAAAAAATGTGAAATTATATTGATTTCACCTATATTAAAATATGGTATGGTTATATATGACAGACCAAGTATATAACTTTTGCAACTTTATAAATTATTGGTAGGTAATTACAAGTTTTCTTGAAGAATCTAATATTTAATTTTTATTTTTAGAATACTTGAAAAAGATATTAGCTTTAAAAAGTTTAAAATATAATGAAGAATGGAACATTTATTTAATTGTTTTAGTATGCTTGACGAAGGTATTAACTTCACCTGGTGGGCCCATACTTCCAATTGAATAATTATAGGGTTGTTTTTGTAAATCTATTCTCTATAACCTATTGTAAATCTATTATCTCTATAGGTCAATTTGATTACCACTACTTTATGAGTGTTGTAAATATATTATCTTTACACCAATTTTATAAGCAATACTTTATGTGTGAGAAATAAGTAATTGTAAACTCACTACATATTGACAAAAGGAACAAAACAAGTGAAAATTTATACATGACAAAGAAATGATCTATTGACATAATGAAGTCTCTTTGATGCTTCTGTTAGATCACATCAATATCTCAAAATAATGAAATGTAACTCATACATATAATTTTAAAATTTAATGGTGATTTATAATTTATTATATACACATATTTCAAATAATATCATCTTAAAATAACAACAATCAAGAATTTAGATTTAAAATTAAATTTAATATTATATTTTATTAGTAAAATTTAAAATTTAAATTATGTAGATTAATTTATAATAAAGGGCCACTAACCATATTAAATTTGTTCAGGATGGGTAGAAAGAATAAATGGGAATCACTTATCAAGCTAGATGTACAAGACTTACCCAATGAAGGAAATCATTTTTCAAGTTATGAACTTGAATGGACACCTATTGGAGATGATAGTACTCAACAAATAGATTGGTGTGTTGCTATCCCTCTTGAGAGATTCCCTCACTTTGTCAAAGGATAAGGTTTATTGGAGGGCAAAGAAACAACATTTATATGCAAAAAAATATAGGGAGTATAATTTGACAAAACCTACTAACCACACCACGAAGATGTATTCAAGGTTTGTCTAAATTTAATAAAGTAATTAAGCATTTCATTATTTTATTTTTATTTATTATATTGATTAATATATATTTTTGTACATATATAAACAGTTATCATTTTGCTTTTGGGCCTGAGGATAAAAAAAAGAAACATGAAACCATGAAAAGGATACGAAGGTTTGTCCAAAAAAGGGGTTGTCAAACCCACTTTTATGTTAAGGTTTTGTATGGTCGGCCAAATGTTGCAATCATTGTATATAATTTGTATAGTCATCAAGATGCTAATGGTGAATTTTTTCATGGAAATGATGACCCTTCTGATGATCCAAGGAGTAGTGTTGCACCAAGGCTATCAAATGAATGTAAATCATATATTGAATCCCTACTACTGATGGGTGTGGGGATTGACACAATATGTGAATAACATTACTTAGATTATGGTATGACAAAGCTGATGAATAAAAGGGACACATACTTGTTGAGAAAAGACGTATTAAATGCATGGAATAGAGTGTGTTCTCTATGCTCACAAAAAAATGAAGATGATGCAAAAAAGTGTATGTTTGTGGCTTGTAGAGGAGAAAGATAACTTATTTTACTATAAAACACCAAACAATGTGGAAAATATTCTATTTATCATAGGCATGCAAACACAATGGATGGAAGAGATGATGGTGAAACATTCACATGGCTCAATTATTGCAATGGATTCTACATTTTCAACAAATAAATATGCAGTAAGTAGACCAATATTAATTTTATTTATGGAATTTAATTAGTTATTATTCTAATTTATCACAAAATTTAATTATCATTGATTTATTCATGTGTAGTATCAATTGTATGCCTTGCTTATTTTTTATGAACAAGAGGCTGGTCTACCCATTGCATGGGCCATATCCTAGAGAAATAAAGTTGAGGATATAAATGAATGGTTAACAGAGGTTTACAAAAGAGGGAAAGAATATAAAGAAGATTGGCATGTCAATGCATTCATGACAGATGATGCTAGTGTTGAAATTGAAGCAATCAGGTTTTATCAGCCTTACTTTATATTTATAAGAGTGTAATTGCTTAATATTTAGGTTAAACAAATATATGTTTTCCAATTTTCAGCATAAACTATTTCCAATTTAACAATTACTTTATTAGAATGCTACTTATGAACTTTGATAACATGCAACTTGTATATTATCCTTCAATTGTAAAGTACTACTATGCATTTGGCATGTACACAGAGCATGGTTGAAGAATGTATATAGGTAAGTCAATATTTCATTAAAATATATATGAAAAATCACATACATCAACATCATAACTTTGTGTTGTTTTATATAATCCAGATTTTTCAACAATAAGGATGTTGGGAAAAAAATATTTGATAGATTAGGTGATATAATGTATGCAATGAGTGATAAGGAAGATGTCACTACTCACTTGATAAAAGATTTCATGGAGGAATTCAAAGAAGAAAAGACATTTATTGAGTACTTTCAAAAAACTTGGTGTCATGATGAGAGTCGTATTGGTAAGATCATCAAAACTATCCTTTATATTTTTAATTTAATTATATATAGTTTAAGTTGCTTATTTTTATATGCTAAGATATCATTATATTTGTTTGTATAGCGATGTGGGAAAAAAAAATTTGAAGCTTCTCTCATGCAAATCAGGAAACTAATGCTTTGATAGAGTCATATCACTCTCACATCAAGAGTCACTATTTAAGTGATCATTTTAAAAAATGCACAAGGATAATGGATTGGCTCATTCATACACTTCTCCATAGGGTAGATCCCTTCTATAAAAATAAAATTTATTTGCAACTATCTGGATTTTTAACCAACTTCAAAAAGGAAAGATATTACATGATTGCTTTAGAGAGATCAAAAACAATGCCAGATACAAACTATTATCCATATGATCTCCTACCAAACACATATAGAGTAAGAAGTCAAACTACTCCAACAAAATGGTATTTTGTGAGAAAATTTGGACCATATTTACATGTGTGTGATTGTGAGTGGGCAAAAAGGGGAAACCTATGCAAACATGTGTTGAAGACCTTATATTTTCTAAAGAGGAACAAACCAAATGAGCATAATCAAGTTTTTGGTAAGTTTCATTTGATATTTAGGTTTAATATATATATTTAAATAATTATTATATTTGGGTGGTCCCACAATAGTGTGTCTCACTTTTTGGCCAACTTTGACACTAAGATCAACATTCTGAGAAAAAACTTCACTTTTGAACACATGTTGCCACAAAACTATTAGGAATTTGAAGATTATGTAACCTAGAGTCTTTAATAATTTTCTTTCTAGTTTCTAAATATATATATATATATTTTTAATTTAATTCATTTAAATTCATTTTTCCTTCTCCTTCGAAAAGTGGTTTGTGTGGAAAAATAATGTTTTAAAGGAGTGACTGTCACTTGGATTAGCATAATTTTTTTTAAAAATATGATAACGATGTAATTATTTCAAGGTTATATTTATAACTTCAATATCTAAAGGATGCAATTGGTTTCATTCATTTCGGGTCAATATTTCATACTTTATTAAGTTCTAAAGTGACAGTAACTATAATTTAGACATAAGGTCGCTTGGATCGCTCTAACTTGATCTGTATATATCAAAAAAAAAAAAATTCATAGAAAGGTAACACATATTCTTTTCCTATATATTTTTCATAAATTTTTTTCCTAATTTACTATTTTTTCCAGAAGCATCAAAGAGAGAGGTTGCTAAATGGCCATACAACCTCTGTTTATTTAAACTAAAAATAGAAAGTCACAATGAACTCAATATATATTAAAATCAGTCATTGTAAAGCTTGTTTTGAGTATCATCATATTCCATTTGGGTTTTAGAAGATTGGTTTATTTGGTCCTTGATTGAGACCTTCAAAGGGCAAAAATTTGCAGAAATTTGTTGGCTTTGGAGAGGAAGGCCAAATTCAAGGGGTTCGCTCGAACACCCCTTCTAGCAAAGGGGGTTAGAGCAAACCCCCTTCGAGCAAACCCCCCCATGTAAAATTTGCGCAAATTACTTTTTTTTGTTCATTCATAGGGTTCGCTCGAATTGGGTCTAGTTCGAGCAAACCCCCCATTTCATCTAGTTCGCGCGAAGGGTTTTTTACTCTTCGTGCGAACACCCCCATTCGCTCGAAGGGGTCAAAAATGAAAAAAATCATCCGCGTGATTTTTCTTTATGCCTAAAGTGGGACGCAACTTTGTGGGATCACCCATTTTTTAATACTAACTAAATTAGTCTTATTTTAAATTGCAGAAGATTCTACTCCATTGGTTGATGATAATGACAAAGTGAGAGGGAGTTCTAGTCGTGATATTAATGTCATTGGTAATGATGATATGATCTTTATATTTAGATATTAAATGATTTTATGATTCTCAACATTAACTAGTTCATATTTCAATTGTAGATGGTTCTATACTTTCACAAGATGAAGATGTGCTTGAGGTTGTTGTTGGGGAAGCTGAAAAAAATGGTAAATTTTAAAAACATCATTTTATAATGAAATATCAAAAGTTTATAAATATTTTTGCTTAATCATTGTTATTCATATTGCAGACAGTTGGAAATCATCTAATACTACCAATGATCAGTTTCACAAATCCATTAACTATTTAAACTCATTGCTCCAAAATTTACCCACTAGTGAAGATGAAAAAGAAATTTTTAGTCAATGTGTTGAGAGATTGAAAAAAGATATGCATGCATCTCTTGCATCATCTTCAAAATTTAAATCAATCCTTGGCTCAGAAAATATGTCTATGAGATGAATATCACCATGGTTCAGTCCTAGCAAAATGCACAAAAGTCATTCCATTCATCAAAGACATAAAGTTGTATCAAGCAAGTTAAAGAAAAAAGTTGACGAGCATGAGTATTTTTAGATCCCCTCTGTAGGATGTAGAAAGAAAAAGAAAAAGAAGATCACTAATTGCTCAGGCATAGCAATACAAGAAGAAAGAGATATAATCAGGCAACAAGGTGAGTTCATTTATTCAAAATTATTTTAGTAATGTACATAACAATATTTCTTATTTCTATTTCTTATGTTAAACATATGTCATTGTAGGTTTGGTTGATCAAGAAAGTGCTCGACAGCGTCGATTACCTTTCTCCATTGATCTAAACCAAACAACAATAGACGAAATTCAAGTTACAAATGATAAGTTATTAAATATTAAATGCTTTTATTATTTTTTATAAATAATTACTAATTTTGTATGCTTAACCATTTTTTAATACTTAATCAATCAAACAAACAAACACAATTTCAGGAGATCAACCATCAATGCTCAACATTATTTATGCTCAGACATTTCAACAAAATATTGCAGGTAACTAATAATTTTAATATTGTTTAGATTAATTATATAAATTAATTTTATACTTGAACATTTTATCTAAGTTAAATCTTTGGATGTGAAATTAATTAATGTGATAAAACTGATTTTAATGTAGAAGAGGGTTTAATGTAAGTCAAGATCAAGAGCTTCACTATGAGGAATTTTTAGAACTTTTTTGTATTATTTAATTATCCAAATTTTACTTCCTTGGCTTGGTGCATTTGCAATGGATTTGATGCCCTATCATATAACACTATGATGCTTTAAATTTCAATTTTTATATTATAGTTTTTCATCATCTTGTTGTGTTTATGTTGCCACCAATTTCTCACTAGCATTTAGTCTATTATGTTTCATATGAGTACATCATATTTAAAATAATAAGAAATGAAAATACTAACATTCAAAAAAATGGTGTCAAATTATGTGAATGATAATAAAATTGTTTTTAACACAACAAAAATAACCTTTTTCAAATTCAACCATTCTTTCAAATACATTGCATTCTTTTTCCTCATAATGCACATAAAAATTATTCTTGCTTTTGTGAATCTTGTAATATTTTCTGGTAATTTTAATTGTTATAATGATACAAGTAATTTAGTTATATTTATGTAAAAATAAAAATAAAAATAAAAACTAAACAAAGATTGTCTAATATGTATGACGATATAAGAGTTCCAATAGTAAAATATTAAGATTGTGTAATATTTGTGAATCACTAAACTTATTAAAGTTATTTTTATCATCCAATAAAATTACAAAATTACATTCAATAAAATCATGCAAAATTATGAACTTAATAGATTACTTGCTACCATATTAATAACATGTATTATATTAATAAAAAAATTAAAAATATTCTCACAGATATATCTATTAAAAATCATTACTAAATATTAAATAAAATTACGTAATTCATCTTAAAATTAAATTATTATTTTTATTGCTACATGGTAAATTAATAACATGATAATGAAGTAGAAAAGAATAATGATTTTACATTTAATTATACTTTTTATGTATTTCAAATCACAATATATTATTTTATTAATTTAAATTAAAGGAATTTTTAAAGAATTATTTCAAAACTTTAATTTTTTTAAAATATAAATATAATCTTTTTGATCAACATTAACAAACAATATAATATATACAAATACAAACATTATTCCTTTAATAAAAATAGTAAATATTTAAATTATAAATCAAGAAAGGTAACAGTTCAAAGATACAAATGCGGACGCTTCAAGTTTACAACTCGCATAAATTAATAAATTAACTCCATCTTTTAAGGTTGTCATAAATTAATAAATCAACTCCATTTTTAAGGCTGTCATAAATTAATAAATTAACTCATCTTCTACGACAGTCATAATTAATTTGATAAATTAACTCCATCTTCTACGGTTGTCATGAATTAATTTGACTCACTGGGGTAATCAAATTAACATGGGCTAGGATGGGTTGGGTTGATCATGGCATGGCCATGCGATGCCTGACAATGGGGCGGGTGCATTTTGGCCCTCCCCCCATAGCCAGTGCCTAATGCCCCCAAATTAAATAGTATCTGGTTAAGTCTACTTCTATTCTTTCCTCACCAAGTGGAGTTAGATCTCCTTACTTGGCCATTCCACTTGCTCTCAACTATAACCTTTGACATGGTGGATAAATTCTAATATCCAATTTAATTTAGTTTCAGCTAGGGGTGGAGATGACGCATAATTACACCCACATTCATTTCAGTTATATCATTTTCTCTCAATTGTTTGATTGTTTCTATTTTTCTAATCCACTCGGCTAATAAATGCCCATATGTAATTTTTCAATTTAATAAATTTTGAAAGAAACAATGGTTTTATACTAGCACTTGCACTGATAAGAGGTGCAAGGGTGTAGCCGATAGGTAAATAGAAGGAAGATATAAACTAATTTTAAGATTGTGTAATCAATTATATGAAAATATAGGTCTTTAGACATGTATCATTGTATACTATGATTTAGTACATTTATTTGTGTTTTTCATTTTTTTCATAGATTTTGTTTCCTTTGAATTATTATCATCCACTTTCGATCAACCAAGGTTATATAACTATGTGTTGAGATCTATAATTTCAAGGAGACAAATTATGGAAGCAATGCTTTACACCCGAACAAGTTGGAAATCTCAACATCTTGAAATCATTTCTTACATATCAAAGTTAATATTCTGTGTGATTTGAACCCAAATGAGTACCGTGGGACTCAGGTAATATCTGGCTCGAGCCATTTTAAGTACATGTGAACTTGAGCCTTGTGAAAAAGAGGATCATCAACTAATAGTTCATATCGAATGTATGTGCTACTAAATACTAAAAATCTAATTTTTTGAATTAATAGGAAGAACAATTAAACAAATAAATGAAATGTTTATTGCTACAATGTTGAGCATTGAATAGGTCCCTATGAACCAGATTAATTCCTTGTATTGCATCTATCATGCAAAATTGGGTTCACTTTTGTCTTGCAAAAACCATAGCTTGGCAATGTTATCTTCTCTCATGAACTGCACTATAATTGAGAAGCTTGTTTATACCTTGCAACAAGCTTCTAGTGTTAATCCTATAAAATATGGATAAGCTAACCAAATTGCAAATGATGTCTATGATAGTGAATCAAGTGGATGATCTGACATCATAAAATCTAGAGGAGATTGTTTTGCACTTATTTTTCGTATCGCATCATGTAATCAATTAGTGCAACATTACCACAAGAGTTAGGGATGGTGATTCATCTACAAGTAGTTGAGCTAGGTATGCAAAAGTTTTATAAAAATAATTAAATACCATTAAATAGTAATATAGAATTGAATTGAGATAATATAACATGTTTGAAAATCAATTATATATTTACTATCATTAGGTATAAAAAAATATTAAATAAAGTCATTAGAATTATATATTTTGTGCTTATACTTATAAAAGATATACAATTCATTAATAGTATAGAAATTTCATGAAAAATATAAACCAATAATGTATATTTAAAAATAATAGTAATAGAGAAATTGGGGAAAGAAAGAAAAGAGTATTGTCATAATTATGTCTATGCCCACTATGACTCAACATTTGCAAGGTGTGTGATCTTTATGGGCCCAACTCTTTCGTCTTTAATTCTTGAAGGTACTAAATGGTAGAAAGATAAAATAATTGTATTTACAATTAGAAATTTATTAGATATTTTGAAGATATTATCTTAATGATAAGTTTTGATTTCAATATTGAAATAAAATAAAAAATACTTTTAGATTAAAAAGAAGCATAAATCTAATTGTCTCCAAAGAATTATTGAAATTTAAACTTATCTCTAATGTGTATAAATTAAATTAAAATATATATTATATTAATACTTAATAATTTGTAAGCATATAAATTCTCACTATAAAAATATAATAGAAGTATATTTATTATCATATTTACTCTGCATTATGTTTCATATAAAATATCATAATAAATATGTTTTCATTATATTTTTTAATAAAATTAATCTATTTGTAAACAATAAATGTAGATAAATACTAAACATAAAATAAATTTGATATTTTAATTAGTAATATATCATCTTTATATATTATGTTATCTTTTGTTATATTATATTATATTTATACATATTTTTAAAACAAGGTTAACCTAAATACCAAGTTAACATGTATTTGATCTTCAACAAATAATTTAGTTCTTCATTAATTTAAGAGTTCTTAGATATGACATCCCAAGGAGTGCCAAAAAGGTTGATTCGTGAAAGTAGCATTGGATATGCCCGATGCCTATTGACAGTCTAAGAGAAAGGTTGATTCAAGGATGGAAGCATTAGATGCCTGATACTAAGTGACAACCTATATGTGTAAAATCCTCTAACAAGGTCACACCTAACAGTGTGTTTGTAACCTTTAACGGGGTTGGCTCCTAACAAGGCTCACTTTAGAAGAGTGAAAATTTGGGGTACCGGTCCCAGTGGTTTTTTCCCTTAATAGGGTTTCCACATTAAAATCCATGTGTTATATGTGTGTATGATATATTTCTTTAATGTTTTATATCTTACATAATTCATTTTGGATTTATCGGTATACTCTGCATATTTACTGTATTTCGGTAAATGGATAACTACTTATCGGTAAACATTAAGAAGAAGGTTTAACAGAGCAATCCGACAAGTAGTAAGTTGATATAAGTTGTTCAAATAATTCATCTTGTAGGACAAACATAACTTGAGAAATAATTAGTGGTTATAAGAGTTGAAGGGTTGGTTTAAGGATAAATTTGAGGCCACTGATTCACACCCCCTCTCAGTTATTACTAACAATTGGTATCAGAGCTTGTGTGCTTAGAAGGAAGGTTTCAAGACCTAAGCCAAAGATCACAAGATGAACAGACGAGATGTGCCCAAGTTGAACAAAGATAATT
>MU227847.1:341989-354671 GCA_018584345.1 Thuja plicata
ATTTAAGATGTTCAAATGGTATAAGGCTATGGTAGAGAAACAAAGTGGTAAGGATCTAAAATGTTTGAGATCAGATAGAGGAGGTGAGTTTATATCAAATGAATTCACTAACTTTTGTAATGAGCATTGTATAAAAAGACAGGTTTCTACACCAAGAACGCCACAGCAAAATGGGATTGCTGAGAGAAGGAATAGATCAATAGTTGATTGTGCTAGAACACTGATGATAGCAAGAGGCATCACCCAAATATTTTGGAGGGAAGATGTCAGTAATGTTGTTTACACACTGAACAAAGTACAATTGAAGAAAGACACCAAGAAGACACCTTATGAGTTATGGTATGGATACACACCCAATTTAAGTTATTTCAAAAAATTTTGCAGTCAATGTTATATCTTAAAAGATGATAGAAATGGAAAACTTGACTCCAAGAGTGATGAAGGCATTTTTCTAGGGTATTCTACCAAGAGCAAGGCTTACAATTGTCTAAAAAAAGCCTCTAACAAAATTATTGAAAGTGCAAATGTAAAGATAGATGAATTTGCAAAGAAGAATGAACAAGAAAACACTAAAGAACTAGAGGACTACAATAAGGTCACTTACAATGAGGAACCTGACACTCTACCATACCAACAATGTAGAGCCCCTGAGCTACAAATCATTGCTCCCGAGCATCAGGCTGCAAATACCGATGGTTAGGATAATGATCAAGATAATGTGCAAGATGATGAAGAACATGATGAAGATCAAAATAATGATCAAGCTAATAGAAAAAGAACTGTACCTATACTTGCAAGATATGTAAGAAGGAACCATCCAGAGGTTCAGATCATAGGAGATAAGAAAGCTGGTACAAGAATAGGAAGTAAGTCTTTAAACTCAAATTGTTTAATTTGTGAGTTTGAGCCAAAATCTGGCAATGATGCACTAGATAATGAGGAATGGATAAGTGCTATGAATGAGGAGATAGAGCAGATTGAGAAAAACAAAACATGGTCACTTGTGCCAAGACCAGATGACAAGAATGTCATCGGTACAAAATGGATATTCAGGAATAAGATAAATGAGAATGGAGAAATCACAAGGAACAAAGCAAGACTAGTATGCAAAGGATATGCACAAGAGGAAGGTATAGACTATGGAGAGACCTTTGCACCCATTGCTAGGCTAGAAGGAGTAAGAATATTACTTTCTTGTATTGCATTCAAAGGATTCAAGGTATACCAAATGGATGTCAAGTTAACATTCCTAAATGGAATACTTGATCCAGACAAGAGGGACATGGTATGTAGACTTCACAATGCCTTGTATGGATTTAAACAAGCTCCAAGACCCTGGTATGAATGACTTCATTTTATCTAGTAAGTATTGGATTTTTAAGGACTAGTGAAAATAGTAATCTTTATTTAAAAGAAGATACTGATGCTAACACCTTGATTGCTGAAATATTTGTTGATAACATCATATTTGGAGGCAATGATATGCTATGCAAATCATTTTCTAATGAGATGAGCAAAGAGTTTGAGATGTCTATGTTTGGTGAGAACAAGTTCTTTCTTGGTCTACAGATCATTCAACAAAGTGAAGGAATTTTCATTACACAGTCCAAGTACATCAAAGAGGTCCTGAAAATATTTAAGATGGAAGAATCCAAACCAGTTGGAACATCGATGGCTAATGGATGTAAGTTGACAAAGGAGGACAAAACAACAGAGGTAAATCAAACTTTGTACAGATCAATGATTGGAAAACTCATGTATGTTGTACACACTAGACCAGATATTGCACATGCAGTAGGAATTGTTGCTAGATTTTCTGCTAACCCCAGGGATTCACATATGACTGTTGTGAAAAGAATTCTAAGATATCTGAAGAATACTGAGGAATTCATCTTATGGTATAAAAGAGAAGGAAAATTTGAACTTAAGGTGTTTACCAATGCTGATTGGGCTGGGAATCTTGATGACCGAAAGAGCACAACTGGAGGAGCATTCTTTATGGGTGACAGAATTGTCAAATGGATTAGCATGAAGCAAGGATGCATCTCTCAGTCTACTGCAGAAGCAGAGTACGTTGATGTTGTTGCAAATTGCTCAAATATTGCATGTATCAAATAGTTGTTGGAAGGTATGCATATGAAGATCTTAGAACCACTAACTATCTATTGTGATAACACCAGTGCAATAAACATTTCCAAGAATCTAGTCATGCATGCAAAAACTAAACACATTGACATCAAGTATCATTACTTGAGAGAACAAGTTAAAGAAAAAGAGGTGATACTTGAGTATTTGCAATCCAAAGAACAATTAGCTGATATCTTCACCAAGCCACTGCCCAAGGATACATTTGAGTACCTGAGAAAAAGACTAGGGGTCAAACCCTTGTCTACCACTCAGTAAAATGACTGAAGGCTGCATCAGCCTACATATTATTAGAATATCATTCATGTTGATGCAAGCAACAAGATGAACTTAAAAGCTACATTTATATACAGATAGGTATATATCAGAATTGAGCACCAGAGATTATTGTTGTATTGCTGATGGATAAAGGAAATTCAAGGAATATATTATGGATAGAAGGGAAATGATTGTTTGACATGAATGTCAGATATTTGTAAAATATTTGTTTGGCATTGTTGTCAAAGGGAGATAGATTATCCATATTATCTCATTCTCCTGAGAAAGACTATCCATTATCAGATTACTCCAATAGGGAGAGAATATATCCTTAAGGAGAGAAATTTGTATGAAAGATTATACAAAGGGAGAGTTGCTGAAAAGAGAACAAGACATCAAAATAGGAGAATAGTCAAAAGGAGAGAAATTGACACAAGAAAAGGAATCAACACATCAGAAGACAAGAGAACTGTAGGAATCAAATCTAAGTTAAAATAGAGCTTACCGAAGTTCATACATTTATCAGTTGACAAAAGGGAGAGATTGGTAGTTTGATGATTCTCAACAATTGTATTTCATATTGTATTAGAAATAGTATAATGTGATAATATAAGTTTGTTTCCATCAATGCCAAAGGGAGAGATTGATGACATGTAACTGATTAAATGTTTGATAATATTAAGTTGAAAATAATGCAAGGCATTAAACCAGTTAATGGTTTGTATTGTCATTGATGTCAACTTTATATCATCTGTACGGTCATGTACATAATGCCAAAGACTTCAGAGAATAAATGGAACAAAGGTTATGCTTTTAGCAATGCATAAAAGTCAAGTATTCACTAAGTGACAGATAACACCGATGGAGTGCGCACCATCAGTAAAAGCAAAGAAGAAAAGTCACAGTGATACCCAATGAGCAGAAGACAGTGTTGCCTGATGAAGCAAACCACAGGATGCCTGACGAGGTGAAAATAGAGTTGCCCGACGAGTAAAAATCCAATGGTGCCCGACGGATGGAGATCCCGAAGCTAACTAGAGTCACATCGACGGAACTGGTAGTTGTAATGACGACTAACTGAAGAGTTGACTGACGAAACAGAGAGTTCAGAAAATAACAAAATATCTAGCTGGCAAGAGCTAAAGATAGACTTAACTGGTTGTTTTCTTTGTTTTATTCGACTAGAGTTGAGTAATTGATTTAAAGCTGATTTATACAGTTGACATGAAGATAACTACGAGACAAATAAGGAGTTATGCTTTAAATCAAATTGGCTGGATTGTTTTTCACTCCAAGAATTAAAAATCAAGAATCAAGAAACAATGAATATCATGTCTATATAAGAGACAAGCTTAATTCATTTTTGTATCACATGAAAAGGGGATTAAGGGGAGTGAATAGAAAGAGGATGCTAAAGAGAAACTGATGAAGAACAACTTCATGCAATACTGATCAATCAAGCTGAAGGAGAGCTAAGGAATTCTGCAGACACCGACAAACAGTAAGCACAACATCATAGAGCAGAAAGTATGGAGCACAAAAGAATTGAATTGATACATTGATCAAAGAGGTGATGTACTTAAATAGATATGAAAATCTGCAATTCAAGTTGCATTAGAAACAGGTCATTTTGTTTTAGTTTAACCATTGAAGCATCAAGTCTCTTAACAGAGTAGGACTTAACAATCTTCTATATATTGAGGTGCATCCCAAAAAGTGCCAAAAAGGTTGATTCATGAAAGTAGCATTGGATATGCCCGATGCCTATTGACAGTCTAAGAGAAAGGTTGATTCAAGGATGACAGCATTAGATGTCCGATACTAAGTGACAACCTATATGTGTAAAATCCTCTAACAAGGTCACACCTAATAGTGTGTTTGTAACCTTTAACATGGTTGGCTCCTAGCATGGCTCACTTCAGAAGAGTGAAAATTTGGGGTGTCGGTCCCAGTGGTTTTTTTCCCTTAACAGGGTTTCCACGTTAAAATCCATGTGTTATATGTGTGTATGATATATTTCTTTACTATTTTATATCTTACATAATTCATTCTAGATTTATCAGTATACTCTACATATTTATTGTATTTTGGTAAATGGATAACTACTTATTGGTAAACATTAAGAAGAAGGTTTAATAGAGCAATCTGACAAGTAGTAAGTTGATACAAGTTGTTCAAAGCATTCATCTTGTAGGACAAACATAACTTGAGAAATAATTAGTGGTTATAAGAGTTGAAGGGTTGGTTTAAGGATAAATTTGAGGCCACTGATTCACCCCCCCTCTCAGTTATTACTAACAAAAGTATGCATATATAAAGGATGAGAAATACACACAGTGTATGCTGCTGGCGAATTGAATAGAGAAGACGAAGAAGCTGAAAAACAACATTTACTGAGCATAACATAGAAAGATAGATTGATGAGTCTGAGAAAGAGATAAATGGAGTATGTGATGCTAGTATTCAATTGAGCATAAAGGATCTGACACAAGCAAAGGTAGTTTCTATATTTATAAAATAAATTTTAATATTGCTTACTAATATTTATAACAGAGAAATCTCTTAACCGAGTGGATTTAACCATCCTGTTTGTAAAACCTAGACTTAGGTGACATTCCAAAAGAGTGTTTAAAGACCTATAACAAGGCCACTCCTAATAGGGTGAAGATCTTATCATATCTGAGGTAAATCCCCTAACATGGTCACATTTAGCAAATGTGTTTGTAATCTTTAACATGATATGTTCTTAACCGAGCGTACTTAAAAAAGGTACATTTTTATTGTGGGTTACAATTCCCATAGAGGTTTTTCCCAAATTGGGTTTCCTCATTAAATTTGGTGTTAACCAAGTTAAATCTAATGTTTACATGGTTAATCTAATGTTGCTAAGTTTGAATGATTGATTTATATATATGAGATGTATTGTTGCTTATGTTATTGAGTTATTTGGTGGATTGTTTATTTATTGTATTCAACATTACTGAGTAAATCAATGAGTTTAGTTTTAAGTGTTTAAGTTTTGATTTTTCTTATTCACCCCCCTTAGTGGGACCAACATGTAGGTGTAGGATGATGTTTTCCGTTTAGGACTCATTGCCACCGTGTTGAAGGTGAGACCATGGTCTAGTTTAGTTGTGTGATCCTAGTTTCTAGCTATAGTTGAGCTCTTGATGAAAGAGAAATCACATTGCTCATAGGGCTTGGTAATTAGTTGTGCTTTGAGTATCCCTTCATGTAGATGGATTGCACTATTAAGCCTCTATTTTGTGAGTTCTATTGGCTGCAAGAGGCAATCTTTTGCCTTCACATCTCTTTCCACCCCTGAGTTGGATGTAGCATCCCTCAACATAGTGCAATTTTGGTAAATAATCCTTGCTTTTTTCTAATTCTCAGTTGAGTTTGTGAGACTCTGGTTGGGTTTATGTATGCTCTAGATAAGCATCGTAGCACTTTTCAATATTTTGGGTTGATCTTTCCCTTGTTAAAGAGTTGGTGACTTGAGAGTTTTGTGCCTTGTTCATAGAGGAGACACTTGAGGACATGGTTTCATAGTTAGATGCCTCGTGATGAAGTAGAAGTGGTTTTTGTTTTACCTCTTTTGGCAGAGATAATGACTAGATGTGTCTTTCCTAGAACATATTGTGTTCCTTGTTGAAGGACTTGGTGAGAGTTGTTGATGCTCTTTTGTGTGTGTTTACCCTTTCAATAGTTATGAGGCTGGCTAATAAGGAATTTGGTGTGATTTGGGCCAGACTTGTGGCGAAGTTGTAGCCAGCCTAGTCTTTGGGGGGATGATGTAGTGCCTCTCCCATTTTCTTTCTGCATAACATCATGATGGGTGTGGTTTGGGCTTTTGGTATGCTTCTGTGTACTTGGATGAGATATTTGGTGATGCCTTTATTTGGCTTTGGATGCTTATTTTTTCTTCTATGTGACTTGATGAGATGATCTTGTGATTTGGTGACTATTCTTGTGTTATGATTTTATACTGGCATTGTGAGATGCACCCAGTTCAGTTTCTCCTTGTGTTCATTTTGAGACTGTTGTCGTGGTCATGATGGTATTTGGATTATGAGATATATTTGATTTTTTGGCTTATGATGTGAGTTGTGGTTCTACTGAGGTATGTGTCAGTGGCTATTGGACTATGATTGTATCTTGATGTTCTTATTTCATGATTACCTGTGCGGTGTGATCATACGGTTGCATTGTGTGATGCATTTGATTACCAAAATAATTATTGATTTATCTGTTAGATTATGTTATTATTAGTGTTTTGATAATATCTGCATGATGATGATTTGAGATAATATGTTAGGATGATTATCATGGATATCTGATTATGGTACATTTTATGCTATGAATACATCAGTTATTTACTTTCGATGAATTATGCTCAGAATAGTCATAAAATAATTTATTTAAATTCTTTTAATTTAAATGCAATGTTAATGTAATTATAAGATGTGTACCACTTTATCACACCACTGTTATGTATTTTACCCTTGGTGTCGGTATGAAGTGAGATGGAGTCATAGTCACTCATTCATGAGATCCACACAATGCATCGCTCTCCTTCACTATGATTATGATGTAGTATATGTGCTTAAGAAATTTATATATAAGTGAGAAGTTGCATTTTATGTTTGTGTGTTTCAGTGAATAGGTACCAGACACATTCATCCTGAGCTGCAAGATTTGAGTGTGTGCCTATGTTGCCAATAGTGACACCAAGAGATAGTAGCTTTGGCCTTGCACACTGAGCAAATGTCATCCCTATATGGACGACATACCCATATTATATTATTATCCCTCTGGTATGTGTTGGAAAATCTAGATTTCATATGCATATTGTGATAGACCAGTGGTTGTCTATGCATTTAGAGTTCCTGTAGTTGTCGTTGAAGGATTGGATTTAAATGTTGAATTAATGAAGTTGGGGATTTAATTTAAATTAACTAATTTTTTTAACCAACTATTTGGCCACAGTTGAATTCCATTTAATTGGAATTGTTTTGGGTGACTTGGGAAAAGTCTATAGTCAACTTAATTTATTTAAGCGATTTGTTTTAATGTTCCCTTTAGGGCTTTTTGGGCAAAAGTGCTTTATATTTGGAAAAAGAGTTATTTTAACTCGCTTCTTCACTTTTGAGTTTGGAAATGAATTTGGAATTTGCTCCAAATGGTTTTGGAAAAAATCAGTCTTTTTCTCATTGTGATTGATTGGGTTGTCATTTTCTGGTGGGAAGCAGCTCATTGGAATCATGCCGCAAATACTTTCATTTGTGTGGAGCTACTTTGGGATTCAGCTTGGAATTTATTTTATTCCTTGTCTTTATAGGTTTCTCCTCCAGCTATGAGGTAGGGCCTCTATTATTTAATCCATTTCTTAGTTGTTTAAGTTGTTTCTTGTTTGTAAATGCTTCATGGGTTGAGAGTTAGTACTCCCCCACAATCTTGTAGTTTTCTGTTACTTGGTTGACTCGCCATTAGTAACTGGAGTTTTGCATTTTGGGTTTTGCACCGTTATGCTGGTCATTTTTCTGTGTTTACCTGGAACTAAAATTTTATTGGATCACTGTGTTTTTGGGTGCCTAAGGGCAAATGGGTTTTAATTTTGAAGCCTTATTTCAAGTTTGATTCTTGGGAAATTTTGGGGTTGCATCATTTTGCGTGCCACCTAGAACTTGTTTTCTACCATGATTGGCATGATTGATTTATTGGAGGTTGTATTACTCCAACTTTGTAATGGGATTGTGGAATTATAATGTATTGAGGATGTTTTGGATATTTGATATCACATCCCTAACTTGCCCATTTTATGTTTAAATATCGATTTTTGCACTTTGCCAGATTTTGCTGGAATTTGAGTATTTTGTGGTTTTGGGCATTTTGAGCCTTCCTCGTGTTTTAACGAGATGATTGATGTATTCCATAGGAATCCATTCTATTGTAAAAATGACCAATCAAGCAATTTGACTTTTGGCTTGGTTTTTCTTTTACTCAGTTTTTATCTTGAGTGTCTTGGGAGTTGAGATATCCTCATGTCATTGACATGAATGTTTTTGCGTTGCTTATTATTTTGGAACACTCCATGCTTGAGGTTGAGCTCGCATGTGATATGTAGATGTAGGGTGTCTGAGACCACATCCAGGCATGTAGTTGAGCTATGCTCCTATGTTGAGGTTTGAGTGGCCCATGCTCTCGGTGTTGAGACCAATAGAGTGTACCATGCTTCTTTATGGTTTTATGACGTTGAGAGTCTTTTATGGCTTTTGCCTTATTTCTTTATTCATGGTTGTTTTATTGCTTTATACCTTGTTGTGGTAACGAGATGAACTTGTTTGGTCTGTGAGTAGTGGAGTGGAGTGGCTCTCCAAGGTGGGCTCAAACTCAAAGGGGTCCCAAGTTATCCCTCGGTAGAGTTCTTAACAAGTGATAACTAAATAAATGAATGAGATTAAAATATAAGAACAAGAGTTATTGTGACTACCTTGTCATTGTTTGAGGACGTTGATAGGGTATGCCTTTGCCTTACTATCATTGAGGACGTTTCTATGGCATAGTACTTTTCTATCTACAAATTTTGATATGGTATAGATAACCTTGCCATTTGTGGATGTTGATATGGCTCAATAGAGCTTCCTTGTTGAGAGAAGGATTTCTCGGAGCCGCATGGGCCACTATGTGCCATGTGATGACCCTCCTACTCTTGACTCTCCACACTAAACCTTTGTTAGTATTGAGTAGTTACCCAATGATTATGTGGTTTCATGGTTATACTTGGATATTGGCCCACATATGAGTGTTCTCCATGTGTATTGCATTATATACTTGTGTATCGCCTTGGTTTACATGTTGAGTGTTCTTCATGTGTCATGTATTTTGCATCTTTGGTTATTGCAGTGAAACTTTGAGTCATCCTATGAGATTATGCATATGCTTTGTGTGTGTGTTAGCCACTCCTTTCTTGTGTGTTTGCCTTGTGTTTGTGGCCAGGTTACTATCTTTGCGAGCATGGTGGGGTGGGCCTAAGGGTTCCACATGGTAGGGTGGCGTTGCACTGCTATACCACTATTAGGGACTAGGGTACATATGGCGAGCTTCCTCTAGATTCAGAGTGTGTTTGAGCATTGAGAGGTCAATATTTTACTTCACTTGTCTCATGTTGTATATATTTTTATGCTCTTTAGTTATGTACATAGAGTAGTTTCATTGATGTATATGCACTTGATCTTTTATGCTCATGTATCTATTTGATCTTAGTATATTTCCTTGGTTATTTGATTCTTGTTGCAATCGAGTGGGTACTACCTTGATTTGCATGTATTTGGTACTCCACAATATGGAGAAAGCTTACATTTTATGCCATACATTAGTGTCGACAAGCCTACCTAGTCATCAGATTGAGAAACCCTGTTTGTTGCATGCTTTAGGCAACAATGACTACCTGATAATAGAACACATTTGATTTCAATGGATGGTGTCAAAATTGATGATGACATAGGTTAGTTTTAGGCTCATTTTATCGTAGAGCTTGTCAAAAGCTTTCCAACGCATTTTGAACAGAGTCAATCGGATGCCGGACACAAAAGTTACGACCTTCAGAAGGTCTGAATGCAATTTTGAATGTCTGATTTCAAAATTTCGTATCCAGTCAGCCAAGTTTCATTTCTGGTCAATCTTTCTTCGCTTTTGAGAAATGTCATATTTGGGCTCTATTCTTTCGCATTTGGGAAACAGTGTCATTTCTGGTGTGTCTTGTTTCGTATCTAGGGGGAAAGCTCGTATCCAGTTCCTCTTCATTCATTTTTGGTAAACAAACAACTTCGTTTATGGTTTGTTGTATTTGGGACAATGACTATTTCCATACATCTTCTAACAAACCTAATTATTGTTCCAGATACCCTTTTCTGAGTACTTCCAACGGGGTATTCGACGGGTACTTCCGAGTTAGATTTCGAGCATCCTTGCTTTCTTTATGGACCTTGTTTATGTTTGGTTATGGTTATTTGAGTAATTTAAAGTCTATACTTATGGTTAGGAAGGGAATGAACTTGTATGTTTAATCATGTAGGAACTTTCTTGTGGGCTTAAAAGAAAATCTATTTTATGTTATGGGATTTAGTTATTTATGTATCTTATCTCCCTTTTTAGCTGTGAATGCTTGCCGACTTAGCCTCTTAAGATATGTGGGTATTATCTAGATCATGGGACGACAATATCAGGAACATGTGTTCTCCGTTCCGAGTGTATGTTGGGTGCTTGGGAACATTTGGAAGTGCTTGTAGGATTTCTGTTGATGTACGCACATATGGTGTTCGTAATGTTACCTTGAGAATGTTTTATTGCTTAAGTGATGCACTTGGTTAACTAATGTTTATGCTATGTTAGCTTATACTTCAAAAAATAAAAAAATAAAAAAATGTTCACTGCATGTTTTAACCCTTTGTTTCCAAGGGTTCTGAGTGGGGCATTACAATATAGATTAGAAACAAATTGGTAATTTGTAAATGTTCTTAGTATCTAAGATCTATATTGATGTTATGTCATGATTAATTTTGCTACTTTTAGTTGCAAGTGAGAATGAATATTGAGTGGACTATTTATGTTAATGGGAGATGCATTAAGGAAAGAATGACTATAACTACTAAATACTTTGTATGTCTGATAATTTTAAATTAATATAAAAAAGTACTAAATACTTTGTATGGTTGATAATTTTAATTTAGTATAAAAAATCAAATTTTAAAATGTAATTATATATATTAACTTTAGTTATAATTTATAATAAAAATAACAAATAAAAGTCTAACAAAATATAATTAAAACTACATAAAAAAAAAAAATTCTAAAATAAAGTAAATCTCTAAAACATTACATCACAACAATTCAATGAGAACTTATTAGTAGGTAAGATTTGAAAATGTTATTTCAAAAATCACAACTAAAGGACAAGATGTAAAAAGATTGACAACTGAACTCAAGATGTAAAAAAGATTTCTTAATAGATGCTTTTAGTTAAAACTAAGGAAAACTCCAAAAATGGGACAACTATTTAAAAAAAGGACATAACCACTTTAAAAAAAAGTGGCACAACCAATTAAAAATTAAAGAAAACTCCCCAAATAAAATGTTGAAAATTTTGAAAACTCTTGCAAATAGGAAACACCTCTAAAAGGGCGATTTTAGTCTGGACTTATAAATAAATATTTTAGATATAAATTTACTTCAAAGTATATTTCATTTTTGTATATGATTTTGTATGTAAATATTTTTTATAAGATTAGTTTTAGGTAAAAAAAATTTAATAATTTTAATGTTATAAATTTTAACTTAAGCACTTAAAATAATGTTTTATATGCATAACTTAAATTGCAATTTTTTACATTTTAACTCAAATAGTTTTGTGTGTAGACTTAATCCTTACACTCCTTCTAATGAAAGTGCTAGTTAAATATATAAACTAATTATCTTACTGCTAAATACACATGATTTATATCGTCCAATTTAGAAATATACCTTAATAAACTAATTACGCCATAGGCGTTTCCATCTTGGAAATCCTCAGCCTATTTTGTACGATCGACGGTTGACAGTCTTCGAGAGGGGAATGACTACCATTCAAATCATTCCCACTGTTAATTTTTACGCCTTAGACTATTGGTTGAAACAGTTAGATGTGACGTTTACTGCACAACAATATGTTTGATCAGATTGTTGTTAGATTGTTGTTGTATGCTCGGGCATTCTCAATCATAGAAATGGAGGCCTTTACCCCTATGCCATGAGACCACTATCCGCTTTCTGTAACCACAATCAGAATATTCAAATATCCCATGCCTTCCATCGCTGAATACACAGTGTCAACCATGGCAATAAACAAACTTGTGTACTTGGGATCTCTGTTTTCTGTTTGCATGGCTAAGGGTTTGAACAAAGCATTGTCTATGTTAAACGAGTCTCTATTGTTGTCGTAGGTGAAATACGTCTACACAAACTGATGAAGGGTGCTCCCCTTAATGCCACAAACACATAACAGAAATAGAGAAACAACAACAATTTGCAAGAACAAAAAATGGGCTTCTTATTATCTCCACAAATGTGGAATTACAAACTTTCAGAATTACAATATGCAAAGCCACATGGGTGTTTCACTTACAATATTCTGTAGGACAAAGCCTCGAATTATTACTCCAATCCACCCAGAACTGCCCCGAACTGCCTAAAACAACACTACGGGCCTTCTTTATATAGGCAATTTCCACCGCCCGAGAAG
>MU227847.1:366042-388924 GCA_018584345.1 Thuja plicata
ATTTGAACTTTGTTAATTTGCTATGTATTCATTGTTTTGAGCTTCTAAAATGTCTATGGTGAATGGTTTATCAATGTTATGATATGCATACTTGAATTCTTTCTATATATATAAAAATTCCCCTATTGTTTTAATAGCCGTCCCCTGCCGTCCCTTAAAAATTGGCTATGAGCCGTACTCATACCGGAAACACGTCCCCGTCCTGGAAACTCTGTGGAGCATAGGTTGAATGCAAAGAATTCAAGAGGGAGGAACATGCATTGTCCTTTGAACCTCCAAAGGTTAATCCGTTCATTAGTTTTCAGGGCAATACTATGGATGGACATGCATTTGAAGGAAATTTTTTTGAGTCATAGAGACAGAAGTGTTGAGGATATCTCTGCAATTCCTACCTTGGCAAAAGAGGGTGAGCTCCTTGTTGGCAGCCTAAGATATGAAAATGATAGTCAAAATTTAGATTTGTTGCTTCCTCTCATGTCACTACTAAATTCTTGTCATTGTGGGACATGCTAAAAAGGGTGATAAGAGTAAAGAATACAACTTGCAGCATAGGGGTTTTGGACTCTTTGATTCAAGTCTATGATTGTTTTTGAATATGGGATCCACATGATGTTTTGAGAGTTCAAAATGGAGAGGAATTGAGATCACCCTCGAGTTGTCCATCTCTTGTATTTGGGTTGAAAGGAAGTTTATGGGGGGATGATATAGGGTTGCTTGTGCATTCTAATCACATTGTGAAGGATCAAATTTTCACAGTTCATAGATCACTTGTGGGAGCTATGTAATATGCACCCTCTATTTTTGTTTTTTTGTTTTTTTTTAAAAAAATTTGCCAATTTCCTTAGTAACAATCAATATGGAAAATGACAGGTCACTGCTACAGCAAGTGTTGTTTCATTTGACCATGCAAATTGATATGTCCCTGGCTGTTGTAAATTTTCTGATTTGAACTTCCAATGTTCTTTCAAGTGTTTGCAATGTATTTAAACTCAATTTTGATGGAGCATCTAGGAGGAATCTCAATAAATCAGAAGCTGGTGCAGTCATCACAGACTATTTTGGTGAGGTTATAGTTGCTTCCTTCAAAAAGATTTTACACACTTAAAATAATCTTACAAGGGCTGTTCATGTGAAAATTCGAATTTCAAAAAAACATTTCAGTAGCAAATGAATGCATGGAAAACATCTGCCATCATTAATGTCTGAAACTAGTACTACATATGATTGCTCAATACATTTGCTGCTCATGAATTGGGAAGATAGTCTAATTTCAAGGCCAACATAACATTGCAAAATAGAATCTTTTTGCTTACATGCATTTTCAGTTTTGAATCCTTTCAATATCAATTCAGAATGTTTACATTTTTTTCATGAAAGTTGTCAATACAAACAAGGCATAACATTAGGAAATAATTTTGTGACAGAGCTAACATAAGGAAATGTGATGGAGCTAAGCAATTCAGAATGTTTACATTTTTTCATTGCAGGCGTCCCCGTCCCCTAGGTGTTTTGGGGATGGCTAGACATTCCTATGCCGCTCCCCTTGTCTGGGAATTCGCAGGAAATGGGGGAAATGTCCCCATGCTGTTTGGGGACGCCTAGCTGTCCCCGGGACGACTGAGGGACGTCTGAGACGTCCCTCGGCTGTCCCGTGGACGCCTAGGCATCCCCTGCTGCTGGGGAGCATTGTAGTTTTCGTGCCATTTTTATATTATTGATTTATAGGTTTTCTGATTTTGGACTGCTGCTAACAATCATTTATAGGCATAGATTAGCAGATTTCAAGAGATTTTCCTTCTATCATGTTGTCTGTAAGGGGTTTAGCCATTAGAACTACTGGAAACAATTATTCCAGCCACCATACTACTGTTTTGAATGTGGTTTTACATGATTTATGATTGGTGCCACTTCATTTCTGCTTGCATACAATTTTATTTGCACAAATTATTGATGGTTTTTGCCTACACTAGAGTTGTACGATCTATTGGAACTCAAGAAGGTTATTGTATTGCTCAATTAAACACGGTGGTAGGTTTATAAGATAGCCTTTAGCATTGCAAAATATTGAGGATATATTCAAGCATTGGAGAGAAAACACAATCTGCTAACAAATCAATATGAAGCATAATGTGACTTGGTTGAATCCCTTTCCTAATCTAATTCAAGAGCGGAAGGGTAAAATCATGGATCTCCTCACTTGCCTCCCTAAGGTTTGCATTCATCTTGTTGATATACTAATTAACCTTACACACTTTTTTTATCTCCTTTAAACTAGTCAAATTGTTTTTCAAAGATTAAGTTTCAAGGGCTGCATAAAAATGTTGTGGGAAATGCTCTCATGATCTATTTACATGTTTATATTGTTGTTATCAGTTATTGATCTCTCTCTCTCTCTCTCTCTCTGTTGTGGGAAATGCTCTCATGATCTATTTACATGTTTATATTGTTGTTATCAGTTATTGACATCTCTCTCTCTCTCTCTCTCTCTCTAATATATTAATATATTTTGAAAATTCTATAAATATCTATTTTTAAATTTTTTTATATTGCTGCCCCCTGCTGTCCCCTAAAAGAGGCCCTCAGACTGCTGTCCCCGAAACATGTTCCCTATTGTCCCTCCCCCGAAATAGCTACGCAGCCGATAGGATTACCCTGATTAGACCTTTTTTATTCATTTATTAGTTAAATAAAAAATCAAACACAACTGTCTTCTGAATCTTAATTTAATTAATAAATGGTAAAAATGTCTAATTATGGGAATTTTGTCAGCTGCATAGACATTGCCTTGTTCCCCGTCCTCGTCCCTGAAATGCTGTGGAACATAGCCTTATTACATTTTTGCTGTTATTTCAAAAAAGTAAGTTTTCCACTCAAAAAGACCCTTTGAAATATTTAAAACATTTCATATGCAAATGCCTCCCTATCTCTCCTAGGCCTCCACTTGAGGAACATAACTTAACCTTATAATGGTTAACACTAAAGTAAGTATTAAAACACAACTTCATTAATTTTAGTGCAAATATTAATATCATTCCAAGCACATTGCAGAAAGGCCCACCAAAGCATCAGAATTTTAAACTGTACATATTGAGATATTACTGGTGCTGAAGAATAATGCTTAGTGCTGGAATGAACATATACTATATTTTTTGTATGCTGCTTTTGGATTCAATTGTGTGAGTATTTTTGCATCAACGTTCCGGATCACACTCTGTGATCCATCATCAGGATGATAGAGAGCATATGGACTCCTTATGCTCTCTATCATCTTGATGATGGATCACGGAGTGTGATCCGAAACTTTGATGCAAAAATACTCACAATCGAATCCAGAAGCAGCATACAAAAAATATTTTATGGATTGTGGAAATCTACTTACTATTATATACTATATTTACCAGTGTTCTTTAAGAACCAAAGAGAACAACCATAGGAAAATCTGGAAAGATTGGGTCCATGCAACCACTTACTATAAATAGTAGTGTTCTTCGAGGACCAAAGAGAACAAACCCATAAAAACCTAGAAAGCTTGTTGCCATGCAAGCACTTACTATACATATCAGCGTTCTTTGAGGACCAAAGAGAACTTACCCATAAAAACCCAAAAACATTGGGGCCATGCAAGCACTTACTATAAATAGTAGTGTTCTTTGAGGACCAAAGAGAGCAAACCCAGAAAGATTGGCGCTATCCAAGAACTTACTATAAATAGAAGTGTGCTCCGAGGACCAAGAGAACAAACCCAAAAACACTTAGAAAACTTGGTGCCATGCAAACACTTACTATAAATAGCAGTGTAGCCTGAGAACCAAAGAGAACAAACACAAAAAAATCAAGAAAACTAGGTGCCATGCACTTACTATAAATAGTGTCAATTGTCGAAACCCCTGAAATTGAGATTTGAGCTCACCAAGAACATTGAACCCTCCCAGCACATCAAAAAACCAGCGAGAAACCCTGCAAACTGGCTAATGCTCACAGAACTGGATGTTGTAAAAATGGGGACATTACAGGCTAAGTACCACACTTGAAGACTTGATTGTGGATGATGGCCAAATGGTGATAGTAACCACAAGATGTTTGATGTGGAAAGATAGTAAGCAAAATAAGTGTCATTTGAATGTTCAAGATTTCACGACTAAGCATACTATGGTATTGCTGGAGTCAAGCTACATACAAGGTTGCCCCTTTTGGATGGGTGATGGTAAATTCAAGAAGAATGAGACACTACAAATTCCCAACATCATGGAGGCAAGGCAATTGATCATCCTTTTTGAGTGAAAAGTTTTTTATATCATGGGTCTTGGAGGAATCAACATAGTATGGAGCTTGCATTGGGAGCATGCATTGGGAGAGTTCACTGTAGAGTTGAAATCCAAGAAAGAGGAGATTGAACTTCAAGGCATTGAAGGAGATCTTAGAGTTGCCATGGCTCTATGGATGAAAAATCATTTGATGACAATCACAAATTTTCCCAAAGGTAAGGTGCCTGATTATAATGGTATTTGGTCTATTTTGGTTTTGCTCAATATTACACTTCTAGGTTGCCACTAAAGGGGGTAATTGTTAAATGGAACCTTCTGTTGAGGAACACCAACTTGACATGGCTGGGACGAGTATTGGTTGCAATAGATATGAGGTTAGGGCCATATTGAGTATGGTTCCAAATTTTACTCTTTCCTTGCAACCAAAGAAGAATTTTCAGTTACATGTTGGGGGAGTTTCCATCCCATTATTATTTTGAGGTCAAGATGGTTTCTAATCATTACATTTCTAATGCTGAGCAAAAGAATGCACAGTTACAACCAAGGTGTGAAGATTATCTCTTGGTTTAATGTTGTATGTAGAAGGTATCACATCCCAACTTTTTTAGTACTGTTGGGGTGATGTATGACTATTACAGTTGCCTTCTAGCTTACATACAGTCTGATCCAAACCATTTTTACGTGTTTAAGGCTTGGAAAACCATGGCTAGTGCCTTCAGAGTCCAAGGTAAACATTATAACACTAGTGCAGAAAAGGTGAGCATTAATTGTTGCGTGCAGTGGTCTCACTTCTTTGGAAAGTACATCATAGAATTGAAATTCAAGAAGGATAGAAGAGGAGGTGATTTCCAGTTTCCCACACATTCTATTGGTAGCCATAAAGGAGGTTTCAAGCACAAGGAGGATGCAATTCACACACAGTGTCATTGGTGAGGTGTCTGCAGCTGATATAACATGGTTTTCAGCTACAACAATCCCGACTTTCAGTAAGAGAGCGCAATGCTACAGCCAGGGAACCACTTGGGGCAACATGGAAAGGACTTGTGGAGTCAAAGTGATCATTATATCAACAGTATAAAAATAGTGAGTTTAGTTGTTGACATGCATTGTTTACATTTATTTTGGAAGATCATTGTTAAGAAGGGATTCAAGATGAAGGGTGTTGTGTCTTGAGACAACTGTCTTATTCTGGCAGTTGTGAGCATCACATGGAGACCTCAAGGAAAAGCTTACATAAAAATTGGATTGGTGCAACAAAAGCATGGTGAGGTAGTATCAAACTTGGAAGGTTGTGCAAAGATTCACCACCAAGGAAGGAGGAGAGCAATTATTAATGATCTACTACTCAAGGAAGGAGGGAAGATGCCCAGGACATCTATGCACCAAATTCTCATTATTTATATTGTTATTACCATTATCAGCCACCATATTATCTCAGTTACACTCATACAAGTGGATATGGAAGTGTTTTCAGTTATGGGAAGGAGTGTTTTTCAGTTTTTGACAGCTAATAAAGAAATTTCAGTCTTTCTAGGTATGTTTTCAGCCTCTACATTGCTCACATTTTTTTATTTGTACAAGTCAGTCTTAGTATTGCAACTGCCATGTCATTGTCTAATTGCTGGTCTTGCTAATTTCAAATCATGAACTACTATCATTAGACATAAACGGCTGCAAGTCTGCATAGTTTATAGCGGTTTTATTACTAGCCGATGCTGGTAGAAGGTATCTATTGGAAGGAACAAATATTTCAACAATTGTATTTCTGATTTGGGTGAGATTCAAGGTGATCGCCGTCTGTCGTAACTTTTTTTCCAATTTGTACAAAGTTTGATTTGCACTATATTTTGAGAGGTTCAACTTGCCATCTCAATGAAGTGTGTATTGGAACTCAAAGTTTGGGTATTCCAGATTCATCTTTACACAATAGGAGCCAAGTGGTGCAACACAACCATGGTGGTGAGTACGTATGGCAACCCTTGTCTGGGTGGGAATTTGTAGATGTTTTCACACATCATCAAATTGAAGAGGATCATCTTGAGAGGGAGTTGCATTCCTCGTCTAATACTAATTGGGGTGGAAAGGAGATTCCTCAAGCTGTCATCACGTGGACATTACCATTTGGTTCATAACAATGGCACGACAGTCAAATATGTGGGTTTGCATGGAGTACGGACATTACCATTTGATTCATAAAAATGGCATGACAACATGATTCATCATCTCAGCTTGCAATTGCTTGTGGGAAAGCAATTCTGGGAAGAGTGGGACTGTCATGCCCCCTTTTTTGAATTAAAATAATTAATACTATTATTTAAGTTGAGGCCGATCTCTAATTTTAAGGGCAACATAATAATATTATTATAATTAAAATAAAAATCTAAAAAGTGTTTTTAAACACTACCATTAAAATCAAATTATTTTTAAATATTAAGATTAGTAAAAGTAAAAAATAAAAATAAAAAAAGTATAAAAGGTATTTTCAAATAATTAGAGGCAAATTTAGGACCCAAGGGCCTAATTTGAAATGGTATATCAAGGAGTCATCTATCTTCATTTGGGGATCGTTCAGGTTATGCTTTACATCCAATTTGTAGATTTCGGTTGCTTGTCCAATCTAGGGCATCCAAGGACGAAAACCTTGGGGTCTGAGAGGATGAAAACCCTCTTGGATTACATATCTGGGACCAAGAACATAAAGCCTTGTTTCCAATCTTGGGTGATTCGATTGGGGAAACACAAGTGTGGAGTTTTTTGGAGGATTTTGAGATATTTTGGAGTTTGCTAAAGTGTTGCAACAGTGATTTGATGGAGGTTTCAACATTTTGAGGATTGCTACAGTGCTGCTACAGTGTTTTTCAATAAATCAGCAATCTTGGGCTCAGTCAATATCATTTGTAGAGCTGTTGTACTATTTGCAGGGACAACTATACTATCTCAAGCACAAAGCCATTCCACTTCGAGTCTCATACCCTTGTAGTAGTGGCAATTTATGTGGAGAACTAGATAAGATCATATCACAGGGTTTGAGGATTTTATCAGTCATTTCCAGCCTTGCTTAGGCCGTATGCTTCTCTTTATCGGGCCATACAGTCTAGGACCACAATACCAGTCCTACACCACCATAAAACATTATATCAACATCTTCTATTGGCTGTTGGAGATATTTTGTAAAGGTTTCAGAACTAATCTTTGACCTTTCAGTAGACTACACTAGACACATGGTGTTAACAGGTTCATCTATACTCGCCGATTCCATGTTTTTCGGACAGCTGTACTCATATTTATTAATTTCTAGTAATCATACTTAAGAGATAATCAATATGAGAGATTTTTGTTATAGTCTGTGACATGGATCTGCATGTATATGAGCCCTAAGGCTTATTTCCAATCACATGAATGTAACCCAATTGGTAGCAGCTGTCAATATTGATGCCATCTTATTCATTCTGCTTAGATCTGGTGTTTTAATTGCATTGTGGGGTTGTATCTCAATCTGAAGTTTCATTTCTGATTCAAATCAGTTTCTTTTAAAAAAGCAGTTCACCGTTTCCAGCTTTTTGCTTGGTAAAAAAATTAAAATATTAAGAAAATTACAAGAGAAATTTAATAAGATATCAGAAGGGAGACATTGCATATTTCCTTCGTTGTGCATTTTTTGTTTTTATCCATTTGAATTGCCTCCTTTTTATTGTGTTATATAGCAATTTTCAGGGATTTGAAATTCTTTGTTATCATCATTAGAGTAAGGGCCTTTAGGTGCTCACATTGATTCATTGGCTAGGACCATTATCCATTTTGTTTGCTTTTGGTTGTTCTCTATCTGGATTTACTCCTTTTTATTTTATTTTATTTTTTAATAAGTGCCTACAATGAAGAATTTATTGTTAAGATCATAGTTCCACGGAGTTTCTTGATGGGAGATGTGGGGATGCGAGGACGGGTTTCAAGCATAGGGGAACTAAGGGCCTAAATTTGGGGAGGGATGCCAAGAGGACGATGGTGGACCGATGATGGGGGGCACCGACATTGATATACAAATTGAGGTGAATTGGAATCTTCAAGGAAAAATCTGCAATATAGCATCTTTGTGAGTGCCCCATGAAAGCCAAACTACTTTTCACAATTTTAAAGGTTGCAATTAATATGTAATGGCATGTGCTATATAGCAAGCGACTGAGTGGCATCGTTGGTGGATGTGGCAGAGGTGGTGGTGTTTGGGGGGGGGGTGCTTTCCCTAAGTTTCCATGTGTCAAAAACGTCCTCGTATAGGGGACACTGATTTTTTTGCGGGGACGCATCTATGTGGAACAAAGGTTAAGATAGCGTTTGGAAATGACCATGTTATTGTGGGTTCGTGAGTCTCTACATGTTGATGTTATAAAACACTAGAGGTCATAAATAAATGCATTGCTTATTGAGAGCTCACAATTGCTCAATGGTATGTATTTAGGGTTTATAGAAGTAGCAACTAAGATGCCTTAAACCCCTCTTGGTGGCGCTTTATAAGTTATTCTATGGGGAAGAATCAATTGTTAAGATAGTGTTAACAAATCATCTTGTTATTGTGGGTCTGTAAGTCTCATTGTTGATGTTATAAAACATTAGAGGTCAAATATAAATCCTTTTCTGAGTGAGATTCTGCAATTCCTCAGTGGTATGTATTCAGGGTTTACATGGGAATGTGTCCCAAGGTTTTCCTGCACATCCCTGTTCCCTATGCATTTTAGGTATGTACAAACTATGAAATTCAGAGAACAAAATAATAATCATATATTTTGTTATATCACACACTAATAGTCCATTACATATATAGCATTTTCATTTCCTTTATTCTAGGAAACCTCCCATAAAAACTATCTTTTTATAGACGAGTTGTTCTAATAAAATTTTAACCTTCGTATATTCTAACAAACCAAGTGACTAATAATAAGTTGTTTCTCAACAACTTAATATTATTACACTTATTTATAATACTAATTAAAATACCCACATAAACACTAATTCCTAACACAAATACCAACACCCCCCTAAATGACAAACCTAATACGTTTGGTCATTACATCATTTTGAACACACATGGTCACTTCTTTGATGAACTTGGACATACAAATAGTTCACTTCTATGAATACATCCTGAAACCCATATATAGTTTAACTATATAGATCCATCTTGAAATCTACAAATAGTTTACCAAGCAACCTCTTCTTATGGACCTATCCAGAAATCCACAAGTTGCATCATGTGTCAAAGAGCTTTATAATAGATTCACGCTAAAATCTATCAAGCTTGTTAGAGCTCCCTTTACCTTTGCGTCAAATCAAGACAACTCATTATCTGTCAAACTACACTTGCTATTTCAGCATCAAGCTAGAATATGAGTAAATTTGCGACCCTCATACCTTCCTATTGATTTATTCCATAACTTGATGTTTGGATTTAAATTTGGTACACCTCTTTTGTCCTACATTGTCCATCAACACTAGTAGATTACTTAACGAAGACTTTGATTGACACATTTTGAAAAGAACTTTTACAAATAAATAATAATGCTCACACTCAACAATAACATTTTAAAATGCAAATTCCTCATCAAATGTTTGAGGAACATCACCACCATCTTCATCAATGTCACACTCTTCAATGTTTTTAGATGCGATCAATGCTTCCAGCTTGAGCTTCCTGTTCAGCAAGTCCTTAGCCTTTTGAAAACAATTGATTTCAATATGACTATTTTTGTTGCAATAGTAACATCTACAACAATCATTGGATGAGGATTCTACCTATCCTATTGATGAGTTGACTTTGGTTGACGGCTTTCTGTTGAATTGGAGTCCCCTTGAATTGAGTTGCAAAAGCACTCTTTGTGTCTTGTGAATGAAAACGTTCAACTTGCACCTGTCTTCTTTCCTTTTGCAGAAGTAAAGATGACACTTTGTCAAAGTCAAGTGTCTAAATTCTTGCAATCAATTACAATGATTCAACAAAAGCTCCATAAAATGTTGGCAACCCTTAGTATTGTGCTGATCATATCTTCATGGTCTATCTCTTTCTTCATAGACACTAATTGATTATGCACATCCTTAAGACACATGATATAGTCTGAAACTGAACCTCCTTCCTGCAACTGAGAGGAGTATAACTAATTCTTCAATAGTAATGATCTGCTTGCTTCCAAAGCCTGGTACTTGTCATGCAACTTGGTCCACAAATCTGCAATAGATTCTTCATTGCAAACTTCAGGAATCAAGTCATCTCCAACAGACAAATCAACAAGGCTTCCTTATGACACTTGTTATAATCTTCAGCATTGGTCTTTGGTCTGTTCTTTTTGAGTCTAATCTTTCCGAGGTTCCTATACTCACAAACTGTTGGTATCTTATGACTCCGAATGCTGTAGTTTGTCTGAGTCAATGTTTGTGACTCTGGTAGCAACAGAGCCTAGATGCTCCTCGCCATTTACAACTTCAAGTACGAGTCAAGCTAACAACTATAGCTATGTAGATCCCTAAGCTGAAGCTGAGGTTGATAGAATGATGAGGAAGAATATAGCTTCCTTGATGTGAACTTCATACAACTGTTGAGAAGTATTTGGTACCACCAAACATGCACTCCAAATACACCTTTTTATATCTTATACACTATGCATCTTGAATTTTAGGTTTAAAAACAAAATATCTCTATAAAGACTAATAAGACATTTCAAAAACAATAACCTACCACTATAAAGTTATTAAGATATATCAATATACAATTTTGTTAGATTAGTATTGTTTTGACAATTGTTTAGACATGTAGGATTGAAGTGGCCTTTGCTATAAATCCCCTCCCTCCTTCTAGTTTAACATTATGGTTTTAAAATTTGTTACAATTTCCTTCATAATGAATTTTATCATTCCCCTATTTATATTTTGAATGCTCACAATTGCATGGAATGATCACAAAACTTTATCTGGAATCTAATATGAATCCTTTTTATGCGGGCCCAGACCACAGGATCACCATGGTTTAAGTACACAATTACAACAAAAATCTAATGATCACACACACACACACACACACATATATATAGGCACACATGCACACACGCCGTACACAAATGTACTGCACCCAAGAGAAAAATTTCCTGTACTGGCATACAAAAACCCTGTACTTGTAGCCAATCCCATACCAGAACTGACAACTTAGCTGAAAAGAGATATACTGTGCTAGCTCAAAACTGGAATGAGTTAATGAACCATTCAAACCCTTGCCTCTTTTGAATAGATGAAGAAGGCTTAGAAAAATGAAAAAGAAAAAGCTAAATCTTAACTTAGAATTAAGTCTGAAATTAAAGGCTAGAAAAAATTAGAGTAAAGAAAAGCCTAAACATAGACTTACTAAATCTGAAACAATCCAGAACGCACAAAAATTTATACTGTAGACATGGTTTCCGCAATCCATAATGTTCAAATGTAAAGCTCTTGATATTGACTGCGTTTGTTTTTTTGTTTGACATTTTTGATCCAACTCCATGATCCATCATTAGGAAACACAAGATAGCCAACATGAGAATAGAATAGAATGATGGTTAGCAAAATAGGCCCAGATAAAAATGGCATTCTGCTTCCAACTTTCATAAGAAGTGCACGGCTAGAGCTCTCAAGGTACAACAACCCATCTTACTTGTTTTACATCAGACTGTTTGCACTCTTCTGCAAATTCACTATCTTTTTCAACTGTTCAACTGCCTTCTGTGATTCTTAACTGGGATATGCTGGAAAATCAACAGAGACACCAAATGACAAACAAACTCAACAATCAAGTTGCCAATTTACCCAACTTCAAGATAGGGTTGCTAGCTTTCTATTCTGTGTTGTTTGGAACAGTCTCAAACATAAACGAACCCATTATTGATGTCCTGGTAATTAGTTTAACCACTTTGAATTTGTTTTTGTTATCTGCTGACCTAAATATAGGTTCAATCTGGGTCAAATAAATCACGTCTGCATAAGTTACATGTCACTGACAGTTTTAGTTTGGATGGTAGAGGTTAATTTGAGGTCATAACTTTGTCATTCGTACTCTGGTTGGAAAGCTATTAAGAGATTAATGTGGGGATGTTTCATTAGGTTTTGATTTGAATTTGCAAATTTTTAAAATTACGAAAAACAAATCGGTTATATCTAGCTTAATTTTGCATACAAGGAGTCAATTGAATGCCATCATAGCCATGCAAACAATGTGATTTGATTTGACCAAATTTGGCTGATTAATTTCTTATTGCTTTTGTAGTATTTTGATCTGTCAGGTCTGCTGCTTATAGTTTTCCTGTTCTTATTGTTTTATGATGCCAACTCTCATTTGCTTTTATTGATTTTCTTTCACAGTTAATTGATTCCCATGTCTAATATTTGTATTTTAACTTTTTAAGTGGCGTCTTAATTTGTTTAGGTGTTCTAGTTTACCATACACATTGTTTTTAAGTGTGAACCCTAATTCATGTAGCTGTATTTACTTTTAATCATTTTCAGCATTGTTGGCTGGGTCAATTGCAAATGCATGATAAGGATTTTAATGGTTTTCTTTCTTCCTTATTTGTCTTCTACAGTGTTTTTGTCAGTCAACTCTGCTTGTCTGCCATGATTCTCTTCTCTAATTGCTCTTGATGACACTCGTGCACATATGAATTGGGTTTCACTGTTTGCTGATTCTATGGGTTCCAAAGATTCCCGCGTCTTGGAAATATATCAACTGCACACTTGAAACCTGCAAAGTAAGATTTTATGTCTGTTTGAAATATGATTGTGCTCCATGCACATTCATAAGATTATGACTTTTAATATCGCTTTTGAAAAGAGTTCTTACTCAAAAAATAGTAAATCATGCACCAAGAGCTATCCAATCAGATTGAGAACTTCTTATCTTGCTATATAAACAAGTTTCCTATGGTGCACTTTAAATTTTTTGATTGGCAGATTCTCATGTAAGTCAGTGTCAATATTTGAGAACTCTATAATTCATGGTTGGTGATTATATTTTGTTGGACCAGTTAACATGTAGAATGTGTCAATTTCCCTTGCCTTAAAATTACGTTTTGTAAGAGTTTCTCTCATTTTTTAAATCTTCCTTTTGGACCATAGATATTCTTGTATTGTGCTTCTAGAGTTAACACACATTCATACCATTGTAATGAGGTTCAAACTCCATTGGTACTTGGCGAGCTGATTTTTGTCTTACATGGATTTGGTGAAGTTCGTGGCCAAACTTGATGCAGGAGCATTCAGGGTGTAAGAGCAATCTTGCATCACCCAAAAATAGTATAGTTTTCAATAAGGACTATCTTTGGACAGGGTTACTATTTTTGGCAAGTTTACTATTTTTTAGTAAGTTTACTAGTTTTAGTAAGTTGTTCATGTATTGTTCTAGTTGTTTCCCTGGAGGTTCATTCTTGATATATAAGCTTGTCGGTAAAGTTTTATGGCAAGATCAAGTCCGGTTTTGAAGATATTGCATTTTTGGTTTTGGCGTGGTGGTACAAAACTTTGAGCTCACTTTGAAGGCCTTAGAGGCTCCGAAAAGGGGTCAAACTTTGATCGGCTTGCGTTTCACTAGTTCAGGGCGTAGAGCGCTTCGTGGCATTTCCAAAATGGGGTAATAATAGCCAATCGACTCAATTGTTCACAAGTTATGGTTTTAGGAAGTTGGGCTTTCAGGACTCAAGTTTCAATACAAAAGTAATAGCGAGAAAATCACTTAAGACGGGAGATTGAACCGCTGGGCGCCAAAATGGGAAATTTCACTTTCTGGAATATTCTAGGGCGATTAATTGTGCTATTTATGTAGGGCTGAAGGGGGATTTTAGGGTTAGTTCCAGCAGTGTAGATGGTGGCTCTGTCTTGCAGATTGTTGTATTGAAAATGCCCATGTGACTGTAGCATGTTACTTTTCTGAATATTGTAATGTCATTTCATTGAAAATAATAGAAAGCAAGTGTTTCTGTTCTTGCCATTGTTCCGTTCTTGCAATTATCTGTTTATTTCCTTGTTGTGTCGTGTGTGTTTGATTGAATAAGGGGAGTACCCTTCATCAAACTTTGACAAAATATTGGTAATTAAAAAGAATATAAAAAGTAACTTTACACAAAAATCAGAAAAACTAGGTTGTGACTTAGTGGGGGTGATGGGTGAGTGAAATTAGAGTTTTTAAATTTTATTCTATTTTTCTGTATGCATTTTTTAGCACATCTTTGTTTTATTTCATTTTAATTCTGAGATTTTTACATGTCCAATCAGATTAGTGGGCCGTGCTGGCCCACAAAACTGAGGCTAGATATTCACAGCTATACCTTGCCTTGGGCTTGCCAAGTGCTCACCATTACTTGCCAATTTTCAACACTATGATTCATCACATACTTCTTTGATTCATCACATACACATCTTGTCTGCTATTAGGATGTCTCTCAACTGTAATTCCCAACTTTTTAATTTATCTCGTCTCCATTAGTTGTTAAATATATGTTTATCCCTTCATTGTTGTCTTATCATGGATTTATTTTGTATTTCATAATTTTCTTCTTAGGTGCCATCATTAGATATATTTATGGTTTAGCATATTTATATGTTTATGCGTTGATTCTGCCTTTGTCATCTCACTTTGGGGGTTTCACATTTTTAGATGTTATGGGTTACGTATTAACTCTCTATAATCTTGAACATGTGTGTGTGTATGTGTATTTATATTTTGTATGAATTTGTCTTAAGTTTACTATCAATTATTGCTGTCTAGTTTAACTTTAAAAATATAAATAATGTTTTTTCCGTCAGCAGTAGGACTTACTATGTTTATCCTTGTTTGTGTTAACAGGGTTTCTGTTATATGGAGTTCAATTGAAGAATTTGATTAAGGCATATGTGCATGATCATAAATTCACAGAAGAATTACTGAAAACGTTTGTAAAAAATTTAATATTATTTTCCAGCATCATATACAAAAGATGTCAGATAGGGGATATGAGTTGTTGGAGATTCCAGATACCCCCCCAGATCGTTTGGCCACACAGGATTGTGGTCGTTTAAGAAGCTATTTTGGGGCAAGGAGACAGCGTTCTGTTTGTTTTCGGAGGAGAGGTGGAGAGGATGAAAAGCTAAGCAGCAGAGAACAAGAGCAAACTGTAGGAGAAAAGGCCACTTTAGGTTCTCATTTGTCCCCACATGCTGGAGGAACATCGTGTAGGTTGCAATATAGCTCGAGGAGGGACGGTTTTACACAAAAGCAAGACCATCAGCAATGCAGATCTTCTTCTTCAGAAAGTCTTCATCCTCATCAATATTTACGCTATCAGTCAGAAGGATTACCGACAGAGTCACATATGGAAACTTGTAGTATGTCCAGAGAGGATGAAAATAACCGGACTCTTAATATTGATGAATTATTTCAAACTGCTCAAGAGGAAATTAAAAGGAATGACAAAAACACATCTTCTGGTCATGCAATTCCTATACCTATGCAGAATCGAAGAAAAATGTTGGTACGCAATGGTCGCATATCTCCAAATGGGATTGCTGCAGATGAAGCCATGTCAAACAAGAGCGTGAAAAGACTACGAGATGCCAGTGTAGAGGGGCGTGTTATGAATGATGAATCTGCAGATGCAAACAGTTTCATCAGTTGTGATTTTGATTTTAAGCCTAATAACAATTCTTTACCTATTGCTGTCCAACAAGAGGATAGGAGGAAAGGCAAAGCAATTGTATCTGGTGATATGGTTGAAAGAGATGAGAATAACTGTGTCCAATTGCTACAAAGGAGGTAACTGATAAATTTTTGCTTGAATGTGGTTTGACCTCTTCCAATTAAAATCAGATGTAATTATATATAATGTGCTGAATTCTGTTGAGGGGTAGTTCATTTTTTCCTCTCTGCCAGTGATTCTCTATGTTAGATTAATCTTTGGTCAAACACATTTAAGAATAATTGTGTTCCTTTAGATTCTGAATACACTGTACTGTCTATCTGAAAATTTTGTTTCCATCATTGTGGCTCGGCTGGGTCGTTTCTTGTTTATTACAAGCATTGTACATATTTCTCTGCCATGGGACAGGGAATAGAACTTTTTGAATTTTTGTTGCTTCATGTTTGATAGAGAGTTTCAGCCTTCGGTACAGTGCGTTGCACATCTAATTTTTAAGAAAAGTTTAAGTACATTTTAGTATTGTATGTGCTTTAAAACTCAGAGTAAGGCTTTTATGCAAACAAGTGTCTCCCAATGCCATTGAGTTTATTAATTGTTATCATTTATCATTCATATGGTGCTTGACCTTGTTGTGTTTTCATCTTTAATGAACATGACTTGGTTTCTGGAGGTTTTAAATATTTTATGTAGTTATACTGGTGCTTATTTTTCATTTTAGGTGCTTCTACTGTAATTCACCTGGGTGCTTTATCTTTTTAGTGTTTACTTTTTATTATTCACATCAATGCCTGATATCTGTATTCTAATAGTGGAGTTAAGTATTAAACTCTTAAAAGACTTCATTAATTATTTTTCGGAATTTTGTTTGTCATGATGTTTAGGCATTAAGATAACATTCTAATTTTTTAAGGTCTGTAATATTGCAATTTACTTTTTTCTCTGTTGTCTTTTGGCAGGAAGAAAATGAGGGGTAATTCTTCAAGTTCTGGAGAAGTTAACAGATTCTCTGTATGTAGAGATGCTACTAGTCCCTGGCCTCATGGTTCTTCAGGTTTGGCTACACAGGGCAAGAGCCAAGCTTGTAGAAATGATGCTTCTCACAATAGTTCAAGGGACGATGCATCAGAAGGAAACATAAAGTTTACTCGTAAGCCTCAAGGTTGCTCAAGAGTGCATCGAAATGAAAGGCAACGGGCAAGGCTTGACAAAACCAGAGGTGATTTACCTCCATCTTCAGTTGGGGATCAAGGGAATTCTTCTGAAGCAGGTTCACCAGAAGTTGTATTCTTGAGGTCATGCAGACCATCGCGAAGAAATCCTTTTTCTAGTTATAGAACTAGCAATGTCCTTCAGGAATCCATTTGTGATGTTGAGGTTGATGATCGTACCCCTATTGATGTTGATAGCTTAGAATATCCTATCAATGAAACTGTAAACCAGGAGGAAAGTAATAATGAAGCAAGTGCTAAGGTCAGACAAATAGAACAAGATGAAATTTTGGCTAGGCAGCTCCAGGAGGAATTTGCAGGCCAAGAACTCGAAGTAGGCCTACAGGTAAGTCATTGTTCAGACATGTATTTGTAAATTTTTTATGTGTACTTAGTCTTGACTTAATCGTATTCTTCTATTTGATCTAAATTGAGGTGCATGCATCATGAATATGAATATAGTTATACTAATACAGTTTTATGAATACATCTGTTAATTTTTTAAAAAATGTAAAAAACTATGAAATGATGAAACTATAGATGTTTATACATTTTTAGTTACAAAGTTGAAGTCTACATTGGTAGACCTTTTATGAAAAAAGTGTCACTGATTTTACTCAATGTTAATATGAGTGAATGCAGCAAAACGATCCTATTTCACGTTTGATGGTACAAAGGGAGGTAAGAGATCATGTAGCTGCCTCTGATTCTGATTCTACTCCTGTACTTACTGGCTTGCGTGTAAGTGAATTGCATTACCACTTATCTGGAACTTGTTTTTTTGTTTATTTAGGTTATATCTTCAGAAATTACCCTCAAATGTGCTTTCTGATAGTTTTTGTAATGTGTCCCTTGGCTGCTGTTCCCCTTCAGCAGTCTGCATGAATCAGCAGCTTTGTTTTATTTTTATTTCTTTTTCTTTTTCCGTTCTGTTAATTTTATCCTTACTGAGTGCAGGTATTATACCTAGAAGGTAGCATGAAAATGCTTCTGTTATATTTAGAGGGGCTCTAAAGATTAGCTGCTGTTCCTATTTTTAGAGCAAGATGCTTTCTGTTTTCTGCTTTAGATTTTTTAGGACAAAGCCTCTTTTCCTTAACTTGGCACTCCACTGAGATGGATGCTTGTTGATATCAATATATAAAGGCCTCCATTTGTTTCAAGCTTGAATAAATTCTCATTCTTTTTGAATAGGTCTCTATTTGTACCAAATTTATCCCAAATTTTCTAATTTTAAAGTAGTATGTTTTAATTTGGCTTGTTAGCTATATTACAGGGTTCACCATATTTCAACCATTGGTGAATTTTACAAAACCCAAAACATCTTTTATGGTTTGCTCTAAAATTCATATGAAAAAGGGTTTTTTAATTAAAATTTATTTTACAAAACGCTTTTTCTGTTAGCTTTTTTCCCTATCAAATCAACAGTAAATAGGTCTCTCTCTAACTTTTATGCTCTGCTCAGTTCTGCGCCTTAGGTCTCTTTTATAGAATAAGAAAAGCAGCTAGTTTAATAAAGTATATAATTTAGTATTTAAAATGTTTAGATTAGATATTTATATTATATATGCGTGTGTATCTTTTGGTAAATTTCAAAAACTTTATTCATAGTTTAAAGAAGGCCTAAAAGATCATAGTTCAAGATATTCAGAGGACAGAAATTGAGAAAGTAGAGAAACAGACAGTTGAAGAAGAAATCAGGGTTTCTCATCAGAATTGACTCAATTTACCATCTGACAGAGGGTCCATCTTCCTAGAGCAAGGGCCTCCATGGAAGAGCCTCACATGGAATTGGCAGTGTAGACTGTAAAACTCTTGAATTTGTAAATGCATGATGTTAATGAGTATCCTCCGGAACCCCCAGGTTGGTATTAATCAAGTAAGTGTATTAGGCCGATCCTCTAAAACATGTCTGTGATGATTACCGTTGGCATGTAGCTAAGAAGGTTGTTGGTGCTATCCAGTTGATCATGAATGCTGGAGATTAACCCTTGTGAGTGTAGCTTTTGTACCTCATTTTCCAGGTATTGCCTAGATCCAGTATAGTATGGAAATAGGTTGAAGATCATGGATCCAGTTAATGGCTCATAGAAGCACACCGTCAGGCATCCAGAATAATGTTCAAAGCAATTTGAACAGAAAAGTGAGAACATTATTCATGAAACCAGGCAGCCTAGGATTAGGTGCTTCCAAGAAAAATTGCTGCATTTCAATACCATCATTGGGGGTGCTAGAAAGATCCAAAAAGGCAATGGCTATACAAAGAATTCTCTCAGCAAGAAACAAGAACAACACAGTAAGAGCTATTGATGTGGAGGAAGCGCCAAAGATATCTATAGAATCTGCCAACTGTCATTCCAATCAGTAGAGACACAATGCTGACAAACAATGCACTAAGTCTCATTTTGAACAAACAAATGATAACAGATCACATTTTTCCAAAATCAACTAATCTATTCCAGAATCCACCACCTACCATATATAAAAAATACAATAGAGAAGAAAATGAGATAGAAGCTAATATAGGTATAAAAGCATATCCAAACCAGGCCTGTCACCAGCAGACTCTAAGAACAACATTTGGCCCATGAAAAGCATGTTTTCAGATTGTGATCATAAAACCAGAGTTAACCAGAAGAAAACTAAACTGCTACCTAGATAGAAAGAACACTGAGTGACCTATACTTGGTAAGATGCCAAATGTAACATAGAACTGCAAAGCTAACTACAAGGAAATGATAATTCTCTTCCAAAATCAAGCAAATTGAGGAAAGTGTGATTTGAAGGTGATTATTGAGCTTCCTAAAAGAATTAAAACTCTTTAGGCAAACATTTTGTACAACACAAGAAGAAAAAGGAAATTAGATCAAGGGTGATAAACAAAAATCATTTAGCTGTATCTGTCCGAAAAGCCAAATGGTGCATAATGATAACCTCAATATATTAGATGCCAATCTTCAAGGAAACATAAGACAAGAACAATCATTTACAAATTTAATGAAATTTGGTAACTCATCTCAGGGTCATTCCATCTTAACAAAATCTCAAAAGCCGGCAGAGAATGGAAACTGTCTTGTAAGCTTATATTGGCCAGCTAGTCCTTGGCCCTATTACCTTACTGCTTAGCTGGAGAAAATCTAAAGTTATCAAAATTATCAAGAAGATTCAAAGCTTCGAAGGGAGATTATGAAGTCACTTGTGAGAAGCATTGTGGGAAGTCAAACAGTCAATAATTAAATTGTAATCTTATATGATAAAATTCTAGACTTGAGCTCAATCCCCCACATGAAGACTGAGAACCAAGTCTTCTGCCTTTGCAGTATTGGAGTCAACACTAGTAAATCAAGTACCCAGGCCAATCACAACAGCCTAATGATTGATAAGCCAGTATTATTTTTAAAGGCACCATCAAAATTAATTTTGATCCAACCTGTCAAGGGAGGATGTCATGAAACTTTAGCTGTTTTCCTTTTTCCTACAGATAGGACGTTATTAAAATGTGGACTAACTTCCAACTAATTTCAAAAATAGAAATATTAGGAGGGCATGTTTATTTGTTATTATCATTATTTTGACTCTTTGCATAACCAAGAGGAGAGACTGGTGATCTCCTAGTGATTTTCTTTCAACTTTTCTTCTTCCTTGAAGACTATATTATTACGTCCCAACCAAATTTTCCAAACTATGATACCTGGAATTATATGCCGCAAACCTTGAAGAAGATTAAGATGACAATCTCAAGCTAGCTGCTCAGCAAGATAATCTAAACTCACTAATGCCGTATTAAAAGGTGATATAAAGTTTAGGAAGAGTTTTCCAGTGTGAAAGCTTCCATAGATCTCATTTTCCTCCCAGTAGTCTTTTGACTCCCCAGCAATATTTGTAATGGATAGAGAACCTCCTGTACTCAAGAATGTCTCCAAGGGTTTCGTTAGTCAAACAACAATCTTCCTAGAAGGAGACTTAAGCACTGTTATGGGGACCATATCTTTTAATATGATTTTTTCCGACATACATCTTCCTTGACAGAATAACCCTTAGGAAGCTTAGTGTTATTGAGACTGTGAGTCAGATTGGCCACATGAAGGTATCTATTCATTAGAGTAAGACTTCCGGAATTTTGATCAGAAGTAGTTAATCTCCAAACCAATATAGCCATAAGAGCTTCATTAAAAAGCCCCACATCTTTAATACTGAGGTTGCTTTCTTTCTTACTGGAGCAAATTATGTTCCAGCATACAAGAGAGAATATGAAATGATCCTCAATGCTTTTCTAGAGAAAATTCCTCATAACAAAGCTGATTATTTGCAATGTTACTCCTGGGAGCAGGCAATAAAGAGAAAAAAATAGATAGGAATGTTAATGTTTTGGCCTTTACGGCAAAGATCAACGCATTGGACAAAGTGGCAATAATAATAATTAATATATTGGATATATTATTGATATATTTAATTATGATAAAATCGGTTGGATAATACTAATAAATATAAAAGGTTATATTTATTTTTAAGGATTGATTTTAATAACTAAATATGGAGCAAATAATATAAAAGAATATATTATTATTATGGACCCAAGTTGGCAAACTTGGGAGGCCAAGAGTTTATTGTAATAAGCTCATATATTAGAGCGACTTGGAGAAGGTAAGAAGCAACCAAAAAAAAAAACATTGCCTTCTTCCTTTAGCAAGATCGTTGGATGAGCAAAAGTACTTGAGCAGATTTATATTGCATATTGAGCGATTTATATCAGACTTCTTTAGGCGAACTTGAGAAGTAAATTAGAGGATCAAATTGGAGCCTTAAGCAGCAGATTCAAGAGCGAATAAGAAGCATAAAAGGGGGCAGATCAAGGAGAAATTACATCTGCTATTGTGGTGAATTAAGCAGCCCTAGAAGAGCGAATTGTACAGATCGTAGCAGACATATAAGGGCAGATCGAGCAGCCATAGAAGGAAAAATGTGTAGCCCTAGAAGGGCGAATTGTACAGATTGTAGCAGACATATAAGGGCAGATTGAGCAGCCATAGAAGGAAAATTGTGTAGCCCTAGCAGAGCGAGTCAGGCAGACAACAAGGGTGAACTAGGGCAGAATTAGAGCAGCCCTAGAAGAACATATTTGATAGCTCATTGAAGGCCTTCAAGAACAGATTCATATCAGTCCTCGAAGGCATCCTTGAAGGGCAAATTTGAAGAATACAAAGTGCAGATTTGAAGCCAACCAAAGGATAAATTCAGACCTTCAAGTCCGGGTATTATCTTTCCTTAATTGTGAATATTTATTATATCTTGTGTCTTAGCACTTGAAAGACCTCTATAGATTGTATTTTCCTTGCTATAATCTGAAAACATTAACATGGTATCAGAGCCTAAGTAGAGTAAAAGATCCATTTTCAGATTTAGGAATTTAGTCTAACTCTTTCAAAACTAAGAAATACTATGGCAACCGGTGTTTGGCACAAATAGTAATTTGACTTTACATCTTATTATATTTTATGAGGGTTTTGATTTGCATCAAGATCTAGGATTATGCAAATTCATTGGCCTTCTACGCCTCATATTGATTGACTCCTATGTTGTGAAACCATCTCATAATTGGCTGAAAATATATGGGTAAAATTGTGTCAATACATTCTTGCATGTTTTGAAACTATGATTGACCTTCTTAGGGTAAATTACAAAATATCTGGAAACATACATTGAGAGGGAGTCTAACCTTGTGGACATTATAAGG
>MU227847.1:392650-421046 GCA_018584345.1 Thuja plicata
TTATTAAGGATTGATTTTAATAATTAAATATGGAGCAAATAATATAAAATAATATATTATTATTATGGACCCAAGTCGGCCAACTTGGGAGGCCAAGAGTTTATCTTAATAAGCTCATATATTAGAGTGACTTGGAGAAGGTAAGAAGCAACCAAAAAAACATAACGCTGCCTTCTTCCTTCAGCAAGATCTTTGGATGAGCAAAAGTACTTGAGCAGATTTACATTGCATATTGAGCGATTTAGATCAGACTTCTTTAGGCAAACTTGAGAAGTAAATTAGAGTATCAAATTGGAGCCTTAAGTAGCAGATTCAAGAGCGAATAAGAAGCATAAAAGGGGGCAGATCAAGGAGAAATTACATCTACTATTGTGGTGAATTAAGCAGCCCTAGAAGGGCAAATTCTACAGAGCGTAGCAGACATATAAGGGCAGATCGAGCAGCCATAGAAGGAAAATTGTGTAGCCCTAGAAGGGCGAATTGCTATAGATTGTAGCATACATATAAGGGCAGATTGAGCAGCCATAGAAAGAAATTGTGTAGCCCTAGAAGAGCGAATTAGGGCAGACAAAGGCGAACTAGGGCTGAATTAGAGCAACCCTAGAAGAACGGATTTGATACCTCATTGAAGACCTTCAAGAACAGATTCATATCAGTCCTCGAAGGCAACCTTGAAGGGCAAATTTGAAGAATACAAAGTGCAGATTTGAAGCCAACCAAAGGATAAATTCTGACCTTCAAATCTGGGTATTATCTTTCCTTAAGGGCCCGTTTGTTTCTTGGAATTAGATTGGAATTGGCATTATCTAATTCCAGGAAATTTTAATTCTATGTTTGTGTCCATCTAAAAAATTGGAATTGGAATTTCGAAATTCCAATTTTACCCCCAAAATGGGAGTATCATCTTCCACCTAAATAGGTGGAATTGGAATTTCACAAAAAAGTTGAATGGGAATTCCAATTTTTAGAAAACCAAATTTAATATTTTGTAGGATCCGTGACTATAAAGATGTATATTATATTGCTATAAGGATGTATATATATACATGTGTGTATATACGCATGTGTGTATATACATGTGTGTATATATACACATGTGCGTGTATATACAAACCAAATTTAATATTTTGTAGAATCTGTGACTGTAAAGATGTATATTATATTGCTATAAGGATGTATATATACATACATGTGTATGTGTGTATATACACACATTTGTATATACACACATGTGTATATATATGCACATGTGTGTATATATGCACATGTGTATATATATACACATGTATATACACACGTGTATATATACACATGTATATATAGACATGTGTGTATACACACATGTGTATATACACATGTATATATATACAAACATGTGTATATACACAAATGTATATATATGTGTATACACATACATGTGTGTATGTGTGTGTATATATACACATGTGTATATGTGTATACATGGATACACACTTGTATGTGTATACACACTTGTATGTGTATACACACATGTATGTGTGTATATATACACACATGTGTGTATATAAACACACGTGTGTGTGTGTGTATACACACACATGTGTATGTGTGTATATGTGTATACATGTGTATGTACACACATGTATACACATATACACGTGTGTGTATATGCACACATGTATATATACATACATGTATCTATGTATATATACACATGTGTGCATGTGTGTATATATACACACATATACACACCATAATCAAAGAAATTAAAAAATAAAGAATTAAAATTCCTTATGCATCTTCTCAGTCGTCTTCCGGGTGAACCAAACGGGTCAGTCCATATTCCGGATTTCATTTTGAGGATAAGAATCTTCTTGAATTGTAGCATCTTCCAGAATTGACCATATCTAGGATATGGTATTCCAGTACCCAAACGGGCCCTAGTTGTGAATATTTGTTACATCCTGTGTCTTAGCACTTGAAATACCTCTATAGATTGTATTTTCCTTGCTATAATCTGAAAATATTAACAATGAATGGCCTAAAAATCAAATTTTAACAGAACCTACCTACCAACAGAAGAAAGCTGTCTCCCTTTCCTTCCATTTGGGAAAGTACCTTTACCAAAGGAGAAATATATACGAAGAAAATCTTGCTCCAAACCTGGAACATTGAGGGAAATAGTTTATAATCTGCTAAGAGATCTCTTCTTTTTCTGATTTGAAAAAATGGGAGCCAAAAAGAGCATGGTACATCCACAAATTGCTGATGAGTAATTTGCAGCCCAATAGGCTGAAGCTCTTAAATTTTTAAGAATATCTCAATTCTTGAGGGTCTTGATATATCAACCTAGAGCTTCCAACAGGAGGATGAATACATATGGGGATAAATCCCCCTTGATGAAAACCATGAGAGGAAGAGAAAAAACATTCATTAAAGTCTTTTAAATAAGACCAAGAGGAAAGTTGAAGAGTAGCATCCATTCATTGATTCTCCATTGAGGGTTGAGGCCAGTTTCTCCAAAACGCTTTCCAAATGGCCTCAATTTACTCTATTACAGGATTTTGCAATATCAAGTTTAACAAGAATGCCTTTTTAATCACTGGCAAGAATACAAAGAATTAATTGACTCTCCATTGAGGGTTGAGGCCAATTTCTCCAAAACTTTTTCCAAATGGTCTCAATTTACTCTATTACAGGATTTTGCAATATCAAGTTTAACAAGAATGCCTTTTTTTATCACTGGCAAGAATACAAAGAATTAATTCGTGGACAATAACTATCTTGTGAAGGATTTGAGCAGCCATTCATTGACTCTCCATTGAGGGTTGAGGCCAATTTCTCCAAAATGTTTTCCAAATGGCCTCAATTTACTCTATTGCAAGATGTTGTAATATCAAGTTTAACAAGAATACAAAGAATTAATTCGTGGACAATAACTATCTCGTGAAGGATTTGCCATCCTTGAACAAAACCACCTTGTCCTATGTCCCTAACCCTGTAGTGTGTATTAGGTTATGAGTAGTCATATATTATGATGACTTATATGTATTTAGGTCGTCCTAGGAACTATATTTAAGCATCTAGGAACTATATTTAAGCATCTAAGTCCGTCTAGTTAGTATCCAAGGCATAAGTGTGGTATATATAGGAGGTATAGATTAGTTATTATTGTTATGTTGAGCATTGTGTTCTTGGTGAAGAAAATTAGTAGTATCTCCCTCAAAGTGGATTAAGAGGTTGCCCCCTTGAAGTGGCATATTATTATCAAGCATTTGTTTTACATTTCCTATTGTATTCATCTTGTGGGAGTTATTTCATTACTGTAATGGTAATTGTATATTCAATAATGAAAACGAAGTTACATATATAGGCAATTACATTACGATGTTTCTAAACAAAACAAACGTAAACAAAAGCCAGAATTAGAAACTACCTAAATTAACTAAGATGACCATTAAAGAAACGTTACATTATTTAATACCCTCCCTTGATGGTCATCATTCTAACAACCTATAGAAGATATTTGCATGTCTTTTGGTCACAAATGCATAGAAGGCTGCCCCCTTCTGGTCACCCCCTTTCTGGTCATGGTTGCATAGAACGCTCTGCAACATGGGTCCTGCTAAGACCCTCCCTCATGTTGCAAAACTTTTGGAAATGACCAAGATAGCCAAAATCCTTACATCCTAATGTTGGGAATCAAAACTGCCCCTCCTTGTAGCTAGAGATACAGAGAAAAACTTCTCAAAATAAAACCAAGATTTTGAGGAGAAAATCGGCAAACACTCCATTGCTTCAGAAAACAGCCTATTTTGTGGAAAAAATGACAAACCTTTGTGCAGATCATTGCCCTAGCAACTCTAGGCGCGATCTAGAACAACAACAAGAAACCACAATTTTTGTGGAAAAAGTTGCCAACTCCAATAATTTTTATAGAAAAAAAATAAAAAAGCCCCGAGACCAGTAACACTTGTCTTGATTTTTTGGGAAAAATCAGAAAAGCCTGACATGATTTTTGAGGAGAAAATCGAAAAAACCCAACAAAATAATTTTGGGAAAAAATTATAAAACTGTACAAGTAATTTTTTGAGGAAAAATTTGCAAAATCGAACAAATAATTTTGTGAGGAAAAAATTACAAAACTGTATAGATAATTTTTTGAGAAAAAATTATAAAACCCAAAATAATTTTTTAGCAAAAAATTATAAAACCCAGAAGGATAATTTTTTAGGAAATTTTTTATTAAACCCAGAAATGATTTTCAAGGAGAAAATTGAAAAAACCCATAAACTATTTTTGAGGAGAAAAATCGACCAAAACTTTTGATTGATTTTTAAGGAAAAAAATCAATCAAAAACCATCAACAATTTTTTGAGGAAAAAATTATAAAACCCTGCAACATTAATTTTTATGGACAAAATTTGGAAAACCCAAAATAAAATCCTTCATCGCAAAAAGAAATCAGCCTCATGCTTGGAAATCTAAACCTTTGTGCGATTTAAAAAAAATCGCATTTCTTTGAAAACTTTGCAAGCATCGCAATTTTGAAAACCATGATCATGCACAAAAGAAAGAAACCCACGAAATAACACATAAAAGGGTTGTGGAATACAGATGCAACAACTCCCACCAACCCATGAAGTGGCAAAACATAGAGGTAGCAAAGCAAGAACCCGTCGCAAAATATAAACAAAGGCTCTTTTTGAAGCAAGAAGCCATTGCAAATAGAAATGAATGTAGAATCCGTTGCATGCTGAAAACCCTTTAGAAACAGTAAGTAGACAAACACAAACAGAAATGGTTCTTTTGTGATCAGAAATGTAAAGAATAGGCCATAGAAATCTGTGCAGAACGAAGACGCGATTTGCAATGAAGAATTGCGAGTCAAAATTGACGCCTTGAACAAGGACAAAAAGTGTCCAAATTCCCATGATGGCAGTCGCAAAACAGGCGACCAAGCAGTATACAAACACGAGTTTTCAAAACCGTCGAATTTGTAGAAGAAAATCAATTTTTCTTGTTAAAAAATTGAAGAAAAAACATCTAAAATTACTTCTATAAGTTATTTAGGAAAACCACAAATTTTTATTAAAAAATTCGCCAAAACTTATAAAATCCCATCAACCTGCTCTAATACCATGTAATGGTAATTGTATATTCTAATGAAAATGAAGTTACATATATAGGCAATTACATTATGATGTTTCTAAATGAAACAAACATAAACAAAAGCCATAGTTAGAAACTACCTAAACTAATTGAGATGACCATTAAAGAAACATTACATTATTTTAATAATTACAAGTGGTATCAGAGCTTAATCTTGGCATTGTGAGGGCAAGTTATCTTCTCCAATTTTGGAGGTCATTTTTAAAATTGCAGATCTTTGAAATTTGGGTGATTTTTGGAGGGTTTGTTAAGAACATATGGAAGCATATTTAGTCCAATTTTCAGAGGAATAGGAGCTGAAATGAGTGAGTTCTTGCAGAATTAGTGTTTCTGCCCTTATTTTTTATGAAGCACATATCTCCCAGATCTGAGTGAATTTCTTTCTAATTTTTAAAGTGTTTTTGAGGTGAGTAGTATTGAGCGAGGAAGTGCAAAATTAGGGTTTCTACTCAAATGATATGTGAAGCATATATCTCCTAGATTTGAGTTAATCTCCTGATTTTAGATGGGTTGTTTAGAAATTTATTTAGGAGGCTACAATACAAGTTTTTGATAAATTGAAGGAGAAATAAGTGAATTTTGCAAAATTAGGTTTTCCAATAATGCATTCTCAAGGCTGCAAATTAACTAATTTGTTAGAGATTTCTTTTTGGGAAAATGATGTCTAGGCTTTGATAAGTTACAAGAAAAATTCAGATCATTTTGATTTCATTTGTGTGATTTATTGCAAAATTATGTTGTTGGAACTTTTCACAACAAGAAGTAGCAAAAGAAGAATAAAAAGAAAAAAGAGCAAATGCAAGAAGCAGAAGAAGGAAAAAAACAAGTAGAAGAACACGAGCACGAGCAAGAGCAAGAGCAAGAGTAAGAGAAAGATCAACTACAAGAGAAAGAGAAAGAACGACAAAACGAGCAAGCACTAGAGAAAGAGAAAAATCAAGAACAAGAGCAAGATCAAGGATAGTTCTTGAAAGTTAATCTCAATTGTTCCCAAAGTAGTAAGCCATTGTACTCCCAACACAATATTTGTTGTGCCAACGGAGATAGCATACATTGGATAATCAAGATGATAATCTCCCATGGATAATTTAATGCTTTGGCATTTTCCAAAATAACTAGTCGTACGACCATTTGCAATCAAAACTTGAAACTCTGGAGCTGGATATATCAAGCAATTTAGACATGTAGCCAGCTTTTTGTTGATGAGTTGAGTACTCCCTAAGTCTATCAACATTGTTACTCTTTTAAGAACCCACTACTTGAAGTGTTTGTGGGGTGGTAAAACCAGCAAATGCATGACAAGAAATGGATGGTTGAGAATCTTGTGATTCCTCGTCTGATGCTTTGTCACTTTATAATATTGGTTCTTCTTTTTCTTCCTCACTCAAATCTTCAATCTAGAACAACTTCTTTTCATTGCATTTATGTCCTCAACTGTATTTGCTATCACAATTAAAACATAAACATTTTGCTCTCTTCTCCTCAATTTGTTGTGGTGTTAATCTCATGGGCTACAAACGAGGTATTGAGAATCCTTACGCTCTTGTACCACTAACCCCTTTCTTTCCAAAGATAAAATATTTCTCATCTTCCCTGTGTGCTAAGACAAAGGACTCATTTGTAGAGTTAGGGTTAAACATGCGTACTTCATGTTGAATGCGGTCTTTGAGACCTCCCAAAAACAAGTCATTAAGTTCTCTATAATTGTATACATTCTTGTGGGTAGGTTTTGAAATTGTTTAATGTAATTGTATTTGATGCACATCAATTTATTTTCCCATTAGATTTATCAATGTTAGTGTATCATTGTCATCAAACTCGTACATATCCACTTTTGGCATCCAGTTCCTAGATACCAAATGATATTAGGATTTGAATCAAGATTTGCTGACCTATATGATTCATCTTGGTTGCTTGAGGCATTCTTTCTTGATCCATTGATATAAAGTAGTCAACATGCTCCTTATGTCAGAGAAATCTACTCTGAGATTCTGTATATCTCCTTGTAGTCGATATATATTCGTCTTCCAGCTTGTCTTCACGAATGAGATTTCTTCCTTAAGCTTGCTGTTTTTTTAATTAGGAATAACATCCTTAGTTGTTCCCTCATACTTATCTGCAGATTTTTCCAGTGTGGCAAGCTTCTTTTTGCTTCTTGTAGAAGAGTCAGGATAGAAAATAATAGTTTTGCAATAAACCACAAATGAAATCTAAACGATTGCAACTTTTTCTGTAACTTGCTTGCGCTTTTATAACACACTCAAAAAATGTCCACTTAATTGACAGATTTGTAGTCACGAGAGTGAAATTATTGAAAACCCTAATTTTGCAATAAGCCATTTACTTCTGCTCCAATTTGTCTGAGAGATGTGCTAAACAAAAATTTGGGTTGAAACCCTGATTCTGCAATAACTCGTTCAATTATACTCCAATTCCTCTAAAGATTGGACCGAAGATGCTTCAATACGTTCTTAAAATACCCTTTAAGAGTCATAAAAATATTCCCTCAAATTTGAAATATATGCGATTTTAAAAATGACCTCCATAATTGAAGAAAATGCCTTGCCTTCATGGTACCACTTGTAATGAAATAACTTGAACAAAACAAATATAAGATGAGATATTATAAAGCAAGAGCAAGGGCAAGAGAAAGACCAGGCACACAGGCAATAACAAGAGCAAGAAGCAAAAAGAAGCAAACAAAGGAGATGAAGAAGAAGAAAAACAAAAAGTTGACATTGAGGACAATGCTTTTGTAAAGAGGGGGGCAATGTTATGCCCTTAATCCTATAGTGTGTATTGTGTTATGAGAAGTCGACCTATGGCTACCTAACTCTAAAATAAGCTATATAATCATTATTATAATCATATATATGTATTTAGGTCATCCTAGGAGTTATATTAAGTATCTAAGTCAGCCTAAGTGCTATCATAGGCATAAGTATGGTAGATATAGTAGATATAGATTAGTTATTATCATAATGTTGAGTATTGAGTTATTATTGAAGACTATTGGAGGTATCCCCTGCAAAGTGGCATATTATTATCAAGTATTTGTAGCACATTTTCTAATATATTGATCTTTTGCAAGTTATTCCATGACACCTTGTTCTTCATCAATCAAGGGTAAGAGAAATGGTTTGAATATATTTGCAATAACCTTAGATATAACCTTGTAGATAGTATTGCAAAGGGAGGGAGGTCTAAAGTCTTCACCCCTATTTGCACCATTTTTCATAGGGCTAAGAGCCAAGAAAGTTAAGTTTATAAACCTCGAGGACAATCTAGACTCCATAGATTCAATCACTAAACCTAAAATGTCATCTTCGAAATGATCCCAAATATGTTTTAAGAAGAAAAATTAACCTTAGAAGGGATGACTTTAACTTGAACGACTATCCACGAGTCCAGACAAAGAATCTCTAATGGAAATCTTTAGATGGTTATATGTAATATCAAGCGCTCTAAATGACTCTTTAGCTTCCTTATTGAAAATATCCCTTCCCTAAAGGTAAAAATAGGGTGGGATCTAAGTCTTGCTGTCCAACTTAGTTTTTTATAATTAAACATACTTGAGATTATAGTTATTCAAGTATACTTTGAAGAAAATAATTCTAGTACTTGTAATTAAGTCCTCTTATGTTGTAGGAGAGAACCTTCATTTATTAATGTTGGACTTCTTGGTGCCCGCAAAGATATCTTTCAATTGGGATTGGTTCTCACATTTTGTAACGCTACATACCTATAGGGTCTTACCGCCTTATTGTTGCCAAAATCTCCCTTTCTTTTCTGTGGTGGTTTGTGAAAAGTTGATTTTCTTAGCCTTCTTCCTTTGTGCTAGAGTCTTTTAGAGATTTTTGAATTGCCGTAAACTTATCTTGATTCATTCCCTTTAGAAAAGTAAGCTAAGGAGGGTATTTTTCATTATTTTGTTTCTTGGAGCTTTGGTGGATGTAGTATTGGGTTGGTTCTCCAAGATTTTTTTTGACCCTCCTTGAAATTGTAATCTTCTAGCATTTCTTCATTATTTCGTTAGCTATCTCCTCCTTTCCATGATCGTTTGGCATCTCGTATACCTTCTTATTACACATTGAGCTTTTGGATTCTTGATTTTCTCTATTTGCTTATCCTTAGGTTTGATGAAGCCATTTTATCCTTTTTAATCTTCGTCGACCTTTTTCTCATTTTGGGTTTTCTTGGAAAGGTGGGGCATTGTCAAATGAGATGCCGTGTTCATGATAACCTTGATATTTGAAGGCGAGACCATTTAAAATCTACACCTTTCATGTTTATACTTTTAGGAAGGGGGAAAGTGAGATCTAGTTCAACAAATATTCTAGCATAGTCCGATTGACTTCTCCAATGGCAACACTTGGAGATAGCATAGGTCACCCCCAAAGTTTTGGTGATAATCTCAAAGATGTAGGGGGACTAAAATTCTTGGGGAAGTATGTACATGCATATCCATATAGGCGCCATAGTTGGGATTTCCCTTGACGAGTTAAATCCCACATGTTAGTGCTTCATGAAAATGTTTGTAATTGAAAGAAAAAATAACCTGCCTCAAAACCCCATATTTGTTAGACACATTAGTAAAAATAGCTATAAAATAACCCTTAGCAAAGGATTGAATCTCATATACTTCTTTAATCTTCCAATTCTTCCTAGTCCATGCGATCGAGTATTCCAAAGAAAGTTGGGGAGCCTAGAAATTGATGTATCAAACTCTTACCATGAAAATTTTTCTCTCTAATTCCTTTACATCTAGATCCATTATTGTAGATTCCTTAAGAAAAGGCATGCCAAAATTTGATTCTTTGCTAGGGTGGTCCATCTGTTGGACATATGGTCATTGATGTCAAAGGTGACAAAATTATTGTCATTGATGTCAAATGGCCAATTAGTGGTGTTCAAGTTGAATTATTTTGGGCAGAAATAATATTTTATTGTGGACGGTATCTTAATATGTTTTTGTGGCTGGCCTATTTTTTTCCGAGTTGCTTTTGGCTGACCCATTTTTTCCGAGTTGTTTTTTGGCTGACCTATTTTTCTGTGAGTTTATTTTTGACCAGCCTATTTTTTCGCAGCTTGCTTTTTGACCAATGTACTTCTCCGCAAATTGCTATTTGGCCAACCTAGTTAGAAAAGGACATTTTAAATAAATGAAATTGCTACCCGATCTAGTCGAGGGGCCATAACCTTTGGTGAAAAGCTGCATTTGGAGAGATATAAATTGAGGTCACTTGGAGTTCATTTCATGACTGATTCATTGCATATCTTTCCTAGTTCGAGAGAAGATAGAGAGCAGAAATCAGACATAATAAGAGCAGACCTAATGCAGATTTTTTGTTGAGATAAATCTTAGATTTGAGGGCATTTATTGAAGAAATGTTTGCAGATTCGAGTGGGAGCATTTTGCAGATTTAAGTAAAGATTTTGAGGCAGATTTTGTTGAAGTCCTTGAAGGGATCTAGAACAGACCCAACAACAGCATTATCATTCTATATTTTGAAGGTTGGAGCCTTCTACATTGCTAGAATTTGAGGTTTGAGCCTCTTACTCAAGAGATTGATGTCTCTTGCCGGTTGGTGCCTATAAAAATTGTAAGAAGTTTCTAATACAAAAGCAATATTTTGCCGTGGTTTTCTCCCGCAAGGGTTTCCACGTAAAATAGTGTGCATCTTGTGTTATTTTGTTAGAGCTTAATTGTGTGGATGTTTTGTTCTATGCTTTGAGATTGCTAAAATTAAATTTTTTTTATATTGAGTCGCCTCCCTTGTCAGCATGCGTGTGTCTTCTTCAATTGGTATCAGAGTGGGCTCCTTTGAAAAAGCTTGACCTCTTGAAGGAAAGATTTCTAGAACACACATGGCGAGCCATGAAGGGTTTTCCTCAAGGCGAGCTCCATTGTTCAACGGGAACAACTACACTTTTTGGAGTTTTAGGATGCACACCTATTTGATGGCCCATGGACTTGATATATATGGAAAGTAGTTGTGGACTGCTAAGCGACACCTTCTACTCCACCTACCAATCAAGCTAGAAAAGAGCGTTCAAGAACAATGCAAAAGATATGAATGCAAGTGTAAGTGGACTAAGCAAAAATGAATTAGTCAAGGCCTTGTAATGCATGTCAGATAAAGAAATAAGGGAAAAGCTTCAAAAGACTTATGAAGGACATGACAAGGTGAAAAAGGCTAAGCTCCAAACCTAGAGGAGGCAATTTGAAAACCTAAAGATGAAGGAAGAACATGTTGCACGCTTACGTCCTCTGTGTGGATGAAGTTGTGAACACTATTTGTGGTCTTGGAGAAACAATTGAGGATGAGGTTATCGTACAAAAAGTATTATCTCTTCCTATGAGTTTTGATGCAAAAATTTCGGCCATCGAATACCTTGAAGATGGACAAGTTGCATGGCATTCTTACGGCATGTGAAATGAGGATCAAGAATGGAACACCATCAAAGCGAGAAGTCGCCTTTAAAGCATCAAGAAAAATGAGGAACAAAGTTTCAACATCAGGCAAAAGTTAGGATACCACAAAGCAGTTGGATAGTAAGAATTATGCCATAGTTTTCATAGTTACAACAAGGAAGTAAGTAACGAGGTGAGCAATTAAGAGAATCAAAAGGAACCAAGCAAGGAGGATAAAGCCTCACAGTCTCAAAGAAACAACAAGGACAATCTCAAATGGACATTTCTTAAATGAAAGTCATGCACTACTAGGTTCAACTATCTTTTTCATGCAATCAATATGCTTATAGAGCATTAGAATGTAGAGTACATACAAGAAATGATTTCGGAATTTCAAAGAGGAACTTCAACTCATTGACTCCTCTAATGGAATATAACATCATATGTTGTAAGTGTAACAACTTTGGACACATAGCTAAATTTTACGAAAGTACTATTGTTATGCCACCAAAATAAAATAAGAGGATGTTCGTGTCAAGATGGATGAACGAAACTAAGTTTTGAAGGAGCAAGAGCTAAAGGATAGTTCTATACTCGTATAAGTTGCTTTACATGCTCAAGATGATAAAACCAATGGTAAGTTGACAATGGATGCTCAACTCACATGATTGGCAACTGGCAAATTCCTCTTTGAAGGTGGATGAAGGAATGATACAATTCGGAGACAAGGCTACAACAAATATTAGAGGCAAAGTTACACTATCTAGAGAATGGAAGAACCAAAACATAAGATGTTTTATACGATGGACTAAAGCATAATCTACCAAGTGCACCTTTACATTTCATTTTGGAGGATGCAAAATTATGAAAGATTGAAAACTAATCGCTGATGCCTATAAAATAGATGGAAATCTCTACATTTTTAATGAGGCAGAAGTTAAATTGCTACTTGGGACAAGAAGATGAGAGTTGGCTATGGCACAAAAGGATGAGACACCTAAATGTTGATAATATTGTGAGGACTAGCAAAAATGAAGTCGTAAGGGACATGCCAAAAATACAAATACCATCAAATACCGTTTGCAAGCGGTGCCAGTATGGGAAGCAGAAAAGGACAAGCTTCAAATTGAAGGAATATTTCACATCAAAACCTTTGTAACCCATTCACACAGATTTATGTGTGTCCACAAGGACAAAAAGCTTACAAGGCGAGTGCTATTTCACTTTGTCAATTGATGATTAATCCAGGGGTGGGTACCGTTTCTTAAAGAAAAATCTAAAGCATTAGAGAAGTTTAAGGCATTCAAAGCCTTATTAGAGAATGAAACAAGGTTGACTATCAAGTGTGCCTTGGATCTGACAGAGGAATATTTACATCAAACGAGTTTGAAGAATATTGTGAAAGACATGAGATAAGAAAATAATACTCAGCCGCAAGAAGTCCGCAGCAAAATGGAGTAATGGAGAGAAAGAACAAAACCATCAAGGAATGGCAAGAGCCATGCTCAATGAATTCAAGATAGCTGACAGATTTTGGAAAGAAGTAGTTCATACAACTATGTGCATTCCAACTAAGCTCAAATTCGGGTAAACAAGAGCAAAACTTCATATGAACTTTGTAAGGGAAGGTCCGCACCAGTGAAGTATTTCAAGGTTTTTAGAAGCAAATGCTATATAAGGGGGATGAGGAAGATTTGGGTAAATTCAATTCTAGAAGTGATGAAGGTATCTTCCTTAGATATTCCACAAGAAGCAAAGCTTATAGGTGCTATAACAAGAGACTACACAAGATTGTTGAAATTGCAAATGTGAGGGTTGACAAAGAGAAGCATCAAAAGGTAGAAAGTGGCAAAAAAGAAGAGACAAAAGATGGATCTGAAATCGAAGAAGAGGAACAAGATAATGCAAAAGCTTCATCCAAGGCACCACCCAAGACACCATCTAGGTTTGTACAAAAGAATCATCTAGAAGATTTGATTATTGGAGATAAAAATACAAAAATTCAAACAAGAAGACTTGCTAATAGAACAAAGCATGCAAACTTGTGTTTTCTCTCAAAAGTTGAGCCAAAGCTTTTTGTAGAAGCAAGTGAAGATAAGCATTGGATCAAGGCTATAAAGGAAGAACTAGATCAAATAGAAGTGAGTGAGACTTGGGAGCTTGTCCCAAGACCTAAGGACAAGAATGTTATTGGAACTAAGTGGGCGTTTCGTACAAAATGAATCAAAATGAGAAGTCACGAGGAATAAAGAAAGACTTGTACGCAAAAGGCTATGCACAAGTTGAAGGAATAGACTTCAAGGGAATACTTGCTCACCTCTCATGATTAGAGGCCATCAGAATGTTCTTAGCACTTGCAAGCTTCAAGAATTTAAAAGTGTATCAAATGAACGTTAAATCAACCTTTCTATGGAAATCTTTAAGAGGAAGTGTATATTGAACAACTTGAAGGATTTATTCTATCAGAGAATGAAGATTATGTGTGTAGACTGAAGAAGGCGCTTTATTGTCTAAAGCAAGCTCTAAGGGCTAGGTACTCAAGATTAGACAAGTTCCTCCAATAGCAAGGCTTAAAAAGAGGAGTGGCAGACAACAACCTATATATCAAGAATGAAGAAGACAAGTTGTTAATGGTTGTGGTATATGTTGATGACATCTTTTTTGGGGGTGACAATAATAATGTCCCATGACTTCGCCTTTTCCATTCAAAAGGAATTTGAGATGTCAATGTTAGAAGAGCTATCTTTCTTTCTTGGTTTGCAAATTTTTCAGTCAAATAAAGAAATTTTCATTTCTCAAACCAAGTACGTTAAAGAAATGTTGAAGAAGTTCAGAATGTATGATTGTAATCCTGTAAGTACACCTACAGTTACTAGTTGAAAATTGAGCAAAGATGACTCTCCTTTAGCGAATCAAACTATGAATAGATCCACGATTGGAAGCTTGCTATATCTAATAGCTACAAGGCCAGAGATCATGCGAGAAATTAGTTTAGACTTAAGTGACACGGTTGCAACTCCAATGGAAAGCCATGTTAATGCTGTCAAGAGAATATTGAAATATTTGAAGGGGCAAATTGTGGTATTTGAGAGATGAAGATTTCAGTTTTATAGAGTACACGGATGTGGATTGGGTTGGCAATATTGATGATAGATAAAACACTAGTGGAGGTGCATTCTTTCTTGGCAGTTGTCTTGTGTCTTGGCTAAGAAAACAACAAGCATTAGTTTCTCTGTCTACAGTCAAGTTAGAATATATATTGTAGAATCATGTTGTACACAAGTTCTATGTATGAAACAAACTTTGAAAGATGTAAAGGTTGAGTATGAGCATCCCATTCCAATTCTCTGTGATAATACAAGTTCCATAAACATTTCAAAGAATCTAGTCATGCACTTGAGGACAAAGCTTATTCTGTTTAAGTACCATTTCTTGAGGGATCAAGTACTTGAGCAACAAGTCAAGTCGGAATACATCGCTACTAAGGAGTAAATTGTAGACGTTTTTACAAAGCCTCTTCCAAAAGAGACTTTTGAGTACCTAGAGGAAAAATTGCTAGTGGTGTCACTTTCATACATTCACTAAGTTCTTTAAAGAAAGTATTAGTTTAGGGGGATCTTTTCATTTCCTTATTCAGTTAGCCCCAGGTACCTTTTGCCATTGATGTCAAAGGGGGAGAAGTAGTGTAAGGGGGACTATTATAGTTAGGGGGAGAATTTCAGTCAGTCAATTGCATTATTTTTTTCTAGGGTTTCCATCAATGACAAGGGGGAGATGGACATATTTCCATTGATGTCAAAGGTGGCAAGATTATTTTTATTGATGTCAAAGGGCCAATCAGTCGCATCCAACTTCAATTACCTAAGCTAGAAGTAATATTTGATATTGGACGATATCTTCATATGCTTTTTGGCCGATCTATTTTTTCATAAGTTGCTTTTTTGATGACCTATTTTTTGCGACTTACTTTTTGGCTGGCCTACTTTTCTGCGACTTGCTTTTGGACAACATAGTTAGAAAAGGGCATTTTAAATAAATAAAAATTGTTGGCTGACCTAGTTGAGGGGCCATAACCTTTGGCGAAAGGTTGCATTTGGAGAGATATAACTAGAGGTCACTTGAAGTTCATTTCATCATTCATTCATAACATATGTTTCCTAATTTGAGAACAAATATAGAGCAGAAAAAGGAGCAGATTTATGAGTAGAAACCAAACTTCTTAAGAGCATAGAGCAGACATATTAAGAGCAGACCCGATGCAGATTTTTGGTTGAGATAAATCTCAGATTTGAGAGCATTTGGTGAAGTTTTTTTTGTCTAAATCGGATGGTAGTCAAGCTTCTGAACTGCCCTATCTAGAGAAGAGTTTGAGGCAGATTTTGTTGAAATCCTTGAAGGGATTTATAACAGATCCAACGATGTCATCATTCTACATTTTGAAGGTTGGAGCTTTCTACTTTGCTAGAATTTGAGGTTGGAGCCTCTTGCTTAAGAGATTGGAGTCTCTTGCTATCAGTTGGTGCTTAGTGGAGGGGATTGGTGTCTCCTGTGGGTTGGTGACTACAGAATTTTTAAGAAGTTTCTAATACAAAAGCAATATTTTGCCATGTTTTTCTCCCGCAAGGGTTTCCACGTAAAATTGTGCGTGCATCTTGTCATCTTTTGTTAGATCTTAATTGTGCTAAAATTAAAAATCGAGAATGATGGGCTTATACTGATTCACCCCCCCTCTCTCAGTATAAGTGTGTGCGTTTTCTTTCTCTAGTAATCTTCTTTTTTCTAGTAATCACCTATCAAAGAATCAGTTTCTCTCTCAAATCAAAGATCTCTATGCAAGTATTGTAACCTTGAATGAGCGAGAGGGGGATAAAAAGAGAAAAAAACCAAGAAATCACCAACCCTAGTAGACAATATTTCAACAATCTAATAATCTAAGGGATAAGGCACTCAACTCTAGAACAAAGGAGAGGAATCTTTTGTAATTTTTATTTTAAATTATAAATTATATCAAAAAGATATTAAGGCAATAAATATGAATAGCTATAAAATTTTAAATATATTTGTATTTTAACATCTTGCTAAAAATTTATTATTATTGTAAATTGCAATGTGTGAAGTTTTTATTTTTTGATTGATTGGGAATGTTTTATTATTATTTGTTAGTATTTTAAATATTAATTTAAAAAAGTAATTATTGTTAATATTTTAAATCTGTTATTTTAAATATTAAATGTTTGTGTATTCAAAATAACTGAAATTGTAATATAATGGCTCCCCCCAAATCAATTGTTAAGGTATGGAAACATGTGACTTGCAATGGTAACATTCTCAAATGTCACTTTTGTGGGTATCTTTTTGCTTGAAGTAGATAAGGCCAGTGGACCGTTTGTTTAGTATTTTAGGTCGATGAAGAGGGGGTGCTATTCCATGCTTAGTGACTCGAGAGATTATAATCACTAGAGAAAGACCAAACCTCTTCAATCGTGGGAAAGATCAAATTAACACAAGTAGAGAATACGAGATAATATGTCTAGGTTCATGACATCTTATGTGACTTCCTCTTCTACCATGCTTGGTAGCTGGATTAATATGGAGTGGACCATTTAGTTGCACGTGGATTATGCATTAGTGGATTTATTTTACTCAAGTATTAATCTATTAATGTGGCTAGGAATCACTATTTTTGAAATGCAATAGTGGATTTACTAGTTGCAGAGTTTGGCAAATGGTACACGCCCCCCATTTGAGAGGTCTTTTAAACTAAGTTGCTGGTTCGGGTTTGAAGAAGTGGTTCGCCGATATGGTAAAATTTTGAATTAAGATTAGAATGTCACACAATATCTTAAAAACAACAAAAACACCATAACTTGTAATCAAAATATTAAAATAATAATATTCAGTTCAAGTATCATTGTTTTGACTTTCAACAATTGGAACTCTATACTAAGTTTCAATTGTCTAATGGATTATCTAAATCTTCTTCTTCATTATCAAAGGCATTAGTTGATTTAGAAACAATGCCAATGCCAATGGGATCAGTTGCATCAATAACAATCTCGCTTTCCAAGTCCTCAAATGCTTATTACTTTTTCACTATATAGAGAGCTTGTTTGTTTGTAATTAACATCCTACTTGAAAAATGTTAAAAAAGTAGCTTGCAACTCCCTTCACCTATTGAAGATATTGTTTAATGTTTAAAATATGATTTATCACTATACAGAGCTTCCAATTAATCGGACAGGGGTCATTATCAGCAATTGGATATAAAAATTTCACTAGAAGAAATCTTGAGGGCTAGTTTATTTTGATGTAATAAATATCTGAACTTTAGCAAATTTTGTTTTGTAATGTTAAAGATCTTATTCAAATTCTGTAATAATTGTTTTCCGCACTAAATTATAGAATGTTTCTCAGTGGAAATGTACCTGGTTCGCACTTGGTCTACTTGGGTCTGCCCTGGTTCGACCTTGGTTTGGCTTGGATGAACCAGCCTGCCTGGGTTTGAACCCAGGGAGAACCCACAGGCGAACCGGACCAGAACCAAGTACCAGTGACTAAGAATTATTGGAGGTCAAACTCAAAGCCTCTTGGACTGCAACATGTTATACAAAATTGAGTGATGGATGGTTAGATTTATGTCATAGGGCATTGATGAATGTGTTGGTGGCTTGCCCTAAAAGTGTTGCGTTCTTGAAGGTGATTGATGACATAAACCATAAGAAAAATTTTGATTTGATTTTTACAATATTAGAGGAAGGCATTCTTGAACTAGGTATGGAGAATGTGGCTTTACTATATTGAGTGATGTATGGCTGGATATATGTCAAAAGCAATTGATTAACATGTTGATTAACGTTTTGGTCGCTTCTCTTTAAGATGTGTTATTAAAGGTGATTGACATCATGTACTATAAGAAAACTTCATAGTTTATTATTTAAATGTTAGAGGTAGTTGTTCTTGGAGTAGATATGTAGTTCATGGTAGAGGATATTTATATAGGAAAGGAATTGTTGTATTGTTGAGACATGAATATCAATTATTCTATGGAGCCTGAAGATTCATTTAGGAGATACGTTCCTTTCTTAAGAAATCCCTTTCTAGAGCAAAAGTAAGTTGTGATTGATTTTAATTAGCTAAACATGCATTGTCATGCACATTGGATTCCACAAAACTTCAAAGGAAGACAAGCAATTTATGAATAGTAACCTGTAAGAGTCCGTATTGGTAACATGTACAACCCCCATATTGATTAATTCCACAGTATGATTTACCAACATGATGCCTTTACTATACACAACACAACCACCACAAACATGTGACTACTTCATCAATCAACACATCCATATTGCAACCAAGAGTCAATCATTAAATATAAAAATGTTAATGATTATGTGAAGCTGATCATTTTGTACTTGAATTCTGAGATGTTAGAAAACTTGCAAGTAAACAAAATAAGCTAGTAGTATAATAAGAAGTAACTATCACATGAAAATGAAATAACACATGATTTTGCTTGGAAAAATCTAATTTGGAATAAAAAATTCTTTCAAATGAGTGTAATGCCCCCATATCCATTGCTCTAGTTTTTGCCCTAGATTTCAATTCCAAGTAAAGCAAGAAATGGGACAGTTTACGATATCATTTACCAATTGTGGAATAAGATAGCTTATGGTCGAGACCCTAGAATTATGTTAGTTAATCATCAAAACATAATCTATAAAACATATCTTTCCCACAAAGGTTAGGAACATTAACTCAACCATATGATATAACGAATTACATTGACGGAGTTCCTTTGAAAAAAACATATAAGGCACCTCGAGCTTATTCCTTTACATCAAGCCCAGGAGCACAAAATGACACTCGCCATTTGGCCTCCTAGTCCCGCTCGGGCCACCTCTACTTGAATGGAACTTAGGTGCTACTTGCATCCCTTATATGTATTCCATCATAATGTGCATGAGGAATTCTCTTAAGATCTTCCCCAATAACTCATCTGCATCATGAAGTACCTTGGGGGATCACACAAGATGCCGCGATACTATCTATCAAGCCCAGGGTCACCACTACTTGAATGAACCTTATGCTACATGCATTCCTTTCATGTCACCTATCCCCCCTCCACAATGGGCGGTTTAATGGTTGTAGGTCTTAAAGGAATCTTCATCATTATTTTTTGTGCATACATTCCCACTTCCTATCAAATGGAAGACAAGATAATCAATTAGCCAGATCAGAATGCACTATGCACCATACCAATGCCTTGAACAATATATAAACTGCTATCTAATTTATTAACTGTGAGACTGCTGATCCCTTACTCAGTCGCATGCTTATTCCCTCTTCGTGTCTTGCTGACTTCTTCTTATCGTGGCTTTATATCCTCTTGTTTCCCTCAAGAGATTGCAATCTTTGGAGGTATCTACCCTTCTATAAGAAATCATGTCCTTATTAGAATATTGTAATGTTTCTTTAATGGTCATCTTAGTTAGTCTTTAGTTTATTAGTTAGTTTTTAGATAACATAGAAACTTTATTGTTAGCCTTTTAGAAAGTTTCTATTTCATTCTTAGTTATTCTCTATATAAGGAGACTATGTCTCCATTTGTAATCACTCATTTATGAATAATGAAATATTGTAACATGGTATTAGAGCGGGTCGACGGGCTTCTTTAAGATTTGGAGAATTTTTTAAAAGAAAAATTAGTAGTCCTTTTTGTCCTAGAATTTATTCCAGATTTGCGAATTCATTGGCAGATTTGAAGATTTTTTGTTGAAAATCACGAGTCTAGTTCAGGGTTTTGGTCACGCGATTTTGTAGTTTGAGCAAAAGTCTGCAAATTTCGTGGGTTGCATGTACTTGCATGTGCTGTTTTCTGGTGTATTTTACCACACGAAGTTTGGTGTTATGCCGCGTGAAGGTTTCTGTGATGAGTTTTCTAATTTTTGTCCTAAAAAAATTCGTGGGTTTTTAATAATTTTTTCTCCTTAAAAAATTTGGGTGGGTTTTTCATAATTTTTTCCTCGAAATTTTTTTGGTTGGTTTTATAATTTTTGTCCATAAAAAAATTATTTGATGGGTTTTTAAATAATTTTTTCCTTAAAAAATTCTAGGGTTTTCATAATTTTTTCCCTTGAAAATTCTCGGAGGGTTTTATAATTTGTCTTTGAAAAATAATTTGGTTTTGATTGAATTTTCACCTCAAAAATCATGTTTAGTTTTTTCAAATTTTTCCTTAAAAATTGTAATTTTCTGCACTATGTTTTGGGGTGTCTTGCTCATATGCAAAAGTTTGGAGGGTTTACCGATTTTTACCGATTCTTGGTGTGTCTCTGGCTATAGGGAGGGACAACTCTGTTATTTGACATCAGGTAGGATGTTTTGTGATGATTTCTGGTTAGAGGTTTCGTAGATTCTGGGAGGGTTAGTGGCAGACTCGTCTCAGTGGTAGAGTCAGTGGCAGGCTCTTCTCTGTTGTTGTAGAGCATTTTGAAGAAGGGGTCAGCCTTCTTTGTTTTTTCTGGACAGATTTTGGCTACTCTTGGTCATTGACATTCTGTAGATTTAGGGAGGTTCTCACTAGCAACAAAATGTTCTGAAGAATTTATGATCACAAGACATGTACAACCTTTTGTAGGGTAGTTAGACGATGATCATTAAGGGAGGGTATTAGAATATTGTCATCTTAGCTAGTCTTTAGTTTATTAGTTAGTTTTAAGATATCATAGAAGCTTTCCTCTTAGCCTTTTAGAAAGCTTCTATTTTGTTCTCAGTTATTCTCTATATAAGGAGACTACGTCCCATTTGTAATTACTCGTTTATGAGTAATGAAATAATGTAACAGTCCTTTGGATCTGACTGTTAGTGATGCCTCTTCATAACTATTACTCATCACAAACGATTCCTTTATGTACTTGAATCTCTAGAGTGCAATTGTTCTTCTTTCTTCCAGGCAACCTTTAGGATCTGCCTTAATGGTCTGCCCTAAATCAGCTTGATAGCCTGCTCTATGTCTTCCTTATATCTTTATCTATTCTTAATTCTGCTCAAACACTGCTTAAAAATCTGATTATAAGTTTGCTCTTAGATCTGCTAGAAGTATTCACAAAGATCTGCTTTTATTAATCTTTCTCCTCTCACACAAGTCTGCTGCTGTACTCATAGTATCTCCCTTTTTTCTTGTCAAATGAAACCTTCATCCCTTTATATGTTCCAATGTAAGGGAGAGGTCACATCTCTTCATCATGTCTGTCTTTTGGCAAGAGACACAACCTTTCACAGTTAGCTCCCTTTGGTAGTGTACAACCCTCAACAATTTCTGCCCTTTGAAAGAGTCGCTTCCTTATTTATTTCTCATGACTTCATTAATCCTTCCTTGATTCCCATGCTCCATTCTTTCTTTCTTCCTTTCCTTTCCCCAAATGAAGTTCTCTTCTCTCCCTTTCATATCTCATGTTTGAGGGAGACACAACTTTTCAATTCATGTCTTTTGACCATTCATTTAACTTAACTAAATTTTAATTATTTTTAATTTTATTCTTTTATATTTTTGATTTAATTAATTATTGTTTATTATTAAATCCTAATTCAAGAAGGGGACATGACAATGACCCACTAACAATCAATAATACAAGTGTGTTTCCCTTCATGAAGGCACACTAGATGTATTATATAACTCAAATCATCCTCACTCCAACTAAACATATCACACCTGCAACATAGTGAGTTATTGAAATTGGCAAGCTTGCTCCTTTTGCAAAGGCCTAAGAACACCTAAATACAAGACACTCTCTCTTGCACACTGAAAAATGAATGCACACATAATATTTCTAAAAACAATGGTGATCGACTGCAACGTTTATTTGCCACAACCTCTGGGATGGGATGTAGATATGTCAATGTGTGTATTTATGCCCAAGGATGAGTATAGGAGTTGACAACAGGCACTAAAATGTTTCTCATTCAAAGTAACAGAAGAACAAATTCACTTGGAAAAGCTTTGGATCTACTATTTTGACAAAAATAGAATAAATTCAGCCCCAGTTGAAACTGTCTGCCATGCCTTGTAACATTGTGACATTTTTCAGCCCCAACCAAAATGGTAAAATTACTTTGACCCAAAACAAGCCACTGTTTGTTTGGCAATGCATTAGTTTTTGAGAGGAACCCAAATATGTGAAAGTAATTAACTTTAGACGTCTCCTTTATGCAGTTTTCCCTTCTTCTATAAACCTGATTTTAACATGTTGTATATAGCCCAATCGAAACTGAGTATATATCCAATCAAATTTGGATCACCAAAACATACCACAAGATATTTACACTCAAGTACAGTTCTCATAATTGTCTAGCATTTGTTTCGGATAGCTTCATTTTCCACTTGTGCCGCCTTATAAAAATTTGATGCTGTGTTGGTTTGCATTCACGAAGGTAGCATTAGTTTTGTTTGTTGCTTTAATGTCTCTGTTTGCAGTATCGGTGTTCTTTGGTGATGTTGTTGGCTAAGTGTATTAATGCATGTTTTTGATAATGAAAAGAAACTTTGATATATAAAACTGTGTGAATCTGGCAGGCAAGTTTTGGAATTGGGGGAAGGAGGGAACCAAGCCATTCTTTGGCAATTCGTCCATCACTACCTCTCTTTCTAGCTAGTCATCCAACTGTTTCACCACACAGGAGAGATGCAGTTTCAGGAAGATGGCACCGCGCATCAGGCAGACCATTTCGTGGCAGCAGATTCCAATTCCCATCACATATGAACATAGAAATGGTAAAAATATCTGAGGATTATAACTATTACTTTTTTCTACTCCATTATCTGTATAAATGATTATTTGGTGACCTATTTTGTAGAGAATAGATATGTTGGAAGCAATGGAACATGCTGTTGAAAGTAATGTCACTCATCGATTACTTGCTGGAGTTCAACGGGATTTCAATGAGTAAGTTCTCCAATTTACCATAGTTTTGTTTGTGGGATGCATTTTTAAGTTAAGTAAATAATTTTTATTTTATTTTTCTTTGTAGCTTTTCACCAAAAAGTTTACACTCAATGATAGAATAGTATGGGTAATAGGAAAAGACTAGTGAACCCATTTAAAGCTTTGCACTTGTTAATTTTGATAGCTTATCTGATGTTCTTTCCTAGCAGGTGCAACAACAGTTAAATCAAAAGTTGGACACAAAAACATCTTATGTTTAGTGAATTAAACTGCTATAGTTGGACTTTTATATAGTGTTAGCTTTCCTAAATTTGGAATATTATTTGACTGTTCGCTATCCTCTGTGTGTGTGTGTATAGTTTCTTAGAGTAGTTATTTTTGGGTCCTATTAGTAGAGAGATTTTTAAGTGACAGGAAATGTGATATACTTTCCTTTTAGTGCTTTAGTTTTGTTTTTGTGCTCCTAATCTAGCTGCAGGTCTATTTAATGACCGTGGGTGATCACTTTTATAACACATTATAGTTAAGATAAGAAGAATCTTTAGACAGCAAACAAATAAAATAGTTCTGATTTCATCTTATTTGTTGGTTTTGATAAATTTAGAAGATCTGTTTTGCAGGTTAATGTTATTAGATGAGTAAATGTCCATGATTGATTTGAATTAGTTCAGTGACTCAGGAATACACTAGTTTACAGTAGAAAGCTTTAGGAAGAGAACATCCTAGGAAAACAAAATAAAAGGAATGAAAGTAATAAAAAAAATTGAAGTATGGAAACATTGCCAAGTGGTTAAGAATCAATACAAATAGTATGTGGGGGGAACAAAATCCACGAACAAGGTTAGATGAAGACGAGAGGGATGGTATATGAATTTCAACAAATATCTTTGTTGGGGCTTGGAAGGGGGTAATCATGGATGCCATCGCTAATCTTTATGCGAGGACCAATACATGACCTGGTAATGCACACTTGGGAGTGTCTAAGGTTGGGGAGAGAGTAATGGTGGTAGGGGAAGCCAAGCACTTCCTCTAGAACCTTTACTAACATCCTAGGCAAATGCAACTCTCATAATGGTGAAAAAACTTGTAATGTGTCTGCTCTTGTGGCTCAGGGGTTGGTCAAGAAGGAGCAAAGGCATATCATTTTAGATTTAGTGAAGAATGATTTGATCCTAACACTTTTGAGAAGACAGCAAAGGACATGTATGATTCCTTGACCGTTCCATATTGGAGTGTGAACATGGTCCACAAGATGCTATTGAAGAGCAAGCTTAGTGAAAGAAGACAAGGAAAGGTGGCAAGAAATGACTTTAGAAGGGTCAGAAAGGAAGGAGGATGATTCAAAGTCTTCTTAATAGGAGAAGAAAGACTTGAGCCATATCAAGTGTTTCAGATGCCAAGAGGATGATCTCTATGCTTCTTCATGTAATTTTGAGACAACCTTCTCCACAGTGTCATGCTTATCCATTAACACCATTTCTTTGGTGTATGGTGGTATGTGGACAATGGAGCATCAAGACGCATGACCTTCAATAAGAAGGATTCAACTTATTTCTAGAGCAGAAGGCAAGCATATAGGTAAAGCTTGGTGATGTTGCTAGATATCTTATTATAGGGGCTGCAACTAGTTCTTTTTACATGCCTTTAGGTGATCTTCTTGAACGTTGGGATGCTTAACATATTATTGGATTAACTAAGAATCTACTTTTAGTTTCAGCCATGACAGATTTGGTGTGTGTGGCCAAGTTTGATGGTCAAGAAGCTATCATTAGAAATTGTAGTCAGGAACTTGATCATGTATTAGACAGAGGTATTTGAAAGGGAGGTTTTTATAAGTTGATTGCTAATCTAATAAGATAGGAGGCCTTGATCCATAATAATGCCATTGTGTGAGCTTTGGTACAAGAGATTTAGCCTCTTGCACTTTGTAGCTCTACCTCTGTTGAAAGATATGGTGTTGGGATTGCTTAACTTCAATGTAGACAAGGGTTGTGCTTATTGGCAAGCACGTGAAAATTACTTTTCTTAGTAAGCACAAATCGAAAGGGAGTCTTGATATGATTCATTTAGATGTTTTGGACCTATGTTAGCAGCTTCATTGGCGAGAAATATTTACCATTTTGCATTTATTGATGATTCTTCAAGCAAAATTTGGATTTATTTCATGGAACCAAAGATTGAGTTTTTGGAAAATTTCAGGAGTTCAAAGCTCTTGTCGAAAATTAAACAAGAAGATTAAGGTTTTGAAGTCTAACAATGCAGTTGACATTGTCTTATTACTCAGCAGAATCAAGTTATGCAGAGGAAGAGTAGATCAATTATAGAAACATCAAAATCTTTTTTACATGAACTAGATTTACCCATGTTTCTTTTGGGCAGAGGCATGTGACTATTGTGTACATATGAAACAGTGTCTTCACAGGTTGTTGAAGGACAAAACTATAGAGGAAGCTTTCATAGGAGAGAAACTTGATGTTTCTGTTTGTTAGGTATTTGGAAGTCTTGTTTACATTCATGTGCCATAAGAGGAAATTGCTAAGTGCAAATCCTCTAGTCTGAAGGTTGTCTTTGTGGGATACATTGAGTTGTCCAAGGTTTACAAAGTCCAGGTTTCATCACAACAAAAGCTAATAGTTAGTCAAGGATGTGAAATTTGAATCGGATGCTTGGTCTTTAAGTTTCAAGGGCTTCTTGTGGAGGTTGATGAGAATGAACAGGTTGCCAACTTCTAGTTAGCAAAATATAGTAGTAGATTTTGTCCAGCCATCACCTAACAGGAATGAAAACATGAGAGAATTTCCTGCTGGATTTATTTTTATTGATGAAGGTGTCACATCCTTAAGAAGGGGTACAAAAAATAAGTAGAATTATTTAAACAAATATTTGGATAGAAAGTCGAGGTGAGGACAGAAAAATTATGAGGCGTGGCAACAATTAAGATTGCAGAGCAGCACAGTAGGTATGGTGCAAAGAGAGGAGAAGCTGCAGAATGTAGTATGCACATCCATCACTTCATAAATTGATTGAAAAACGTTTGGTGGAAAATTTAGGTGTGGGTGTCCTATTGCTTCCCAAATCAACAGATTGTAAAACCCTAAGACTATGCCAAGGTCTATGCTCAGGTTCTACAACTGACTTGGCCAACGAACGAGATTCAATCCTCAAAAGGACCAACTTCTCCTGCACTTCTGGTTTTGCTAGACCAGGGCGGGTATACCCTTCAATGTTCAAGCAGATTATATGTTTTCAATTTAATCTTTTTTCAATCTATCTCAAATTGGCATCGGTATTTTGAGATAGACAATTGAATATGAACTAATCCTTACTCCTACTTTTACAACTAAAACTGAAAATTAAATGTACAAATTAATTTTTGCCTGTTCTTAAATGAAGTATTGATCAGTGCCTTATCTCGGGTGACAAAGTCACAATAGTTATTTGCCTATCCAATGTTTGAAAACTCGAACTGTTCAGCACTACTCCGGTTCATGACTTGTAGAAACAGGAAGTATGTTGTTTATGTCTTGCATAAACGTGCAAGTATGCCAATCACAAAACTATTCTTACTGATCCAACTTATTCCTCCAAATCACAGTATCTTTCTGACAGAATTTAACTCTTCCTTGAAGAGACCGGCCAAACAAGATACATAGAAGCATTAAGGTGCCACGACCAATCAGTTGTATACTTGATACACTGGTTCATATGGTTAGGAAAATATAAGTGTGGAGACGGTTCAAATGATATCTTTACATTAAAATCAATGGACAGTTAATAACATGTCAAAGAAAAAATATTTTTTGCATATTCTTTGTTAAACCTTAAGAATATAAGACAATGCTTGATAAAAATATATTACAATTGATGATGATTCCCCCTCCTTTTCCGGTTTCGATTTCCCCTTATAACATTAAGGGAGTTTTCAAACCGTCACAACTTTTGATTACAAAATAGAAATTTACCCAGTTTCACCCTTTAACCAAAAGATATAAAATAATTAATGTTTTTCTTTGGTCTTCAACTTCTTGAATATTTATCCACTGTTAGCCTCCTTTTGGGTTCCCGTGGCAATAAAAAATTGTGCAATACATTGATCTCAAGGATTATCATTACTCCATTTCTGGCAATTTCACATTTCCACTTTCTTCATGCACTTGGTTTGAAAATTTACTTTGTTAAATCTTTAATAAATCTTCTTGCCTCCAAGTAAAAAGAATTACTCTGCACCGTGCTCCATTTACTCCATCTTTTTTCTTTGAAGGAATAGAGATCTTTATTAGAGAAGATTCAATGTCCTTTATTTGCGCTGTTCACAAAATATTATCTTAAGTAGATATATATTTCTTATGCTGAATTATAATTGCAGAGATATGTCTTTTCGTATGTTGCTGTGGTAATAACATGCACATTGTAATTGATATTATTCCACAGCCACATACGATTGCATTTATATATGATATAAGGGTTATGTCTATGTAGAGACATGACCGTACGTGGCTTAAGCCACGTAGGGTCCTGTCCTACATAGACATACCCTTTCATTAACGTAATTATTGTTTTATATAAACCATCGCATATACAATATACATTGTGTGTTACGTATAACTATCGGTCGATAGTTATCGTAACACATCTCTAATATATGATGTGTTATGTATAACTATCGGCCGATAGTTATCGTAACACATTTACCATTATATAATCGGTATTGACTATAGTCAATTTCATTAGCAAGGGTTACGTATAACTATCAATGATAGTTATCGTAACATATGGTATCAACCATATTTAAAGTCGATCCAATACATATTATTTATATTAAGTGTAATCAACTAAAGTCGATTCATTCTAACATAAGCATATCGAATCTGATCAATATAATTTCATT
>MU227847.1:421096-432483 GCA_018584345.1 Thuja plicata
CGTATATATATATATATATATATATATATATATATATATATACATATATATATATACATTATATATATGTATGTGTATATTGATGAATCAATCAGATCGAAGCTATAATTTAACACTCTCTCTTAGCAAGAGAGGATTGATCAGAATCATGATATCCTAATGAGAGAATATCATGATGTGAGTGTTATTGTAATCCCCGACTCAATTCGGAACTGGATTTTAGTGATAACACGATCACAACATAACTTCGCATCAGGTTAACCAACACAGTCCGAGACACAAGTTTAATGTACTCAATCCTGATAGAAGAGTTATCACAATCCCCGACTCAATTTGGAATTGGATTTAGTGATAACTATTAGTCAAGATATCTTGCTTATTCAGGATCAATAACTTGAGGCACATGTTATCATAATCCTGACTCAATTCGAAATTGGATTAAATGATAACTTCCAAAGATTTAGTGTCAGGGTAGTAACGTAAGTCACTCTTGACACTGGGTCAAACTATTGTTCAGGTCGTCTCCTTACAATAGTGACCTAACACACATGAAAGATCCTCACCTTTCAAAAACACAATATTGCAATATTTTATTTATATTTATTCATGAATACATCAATTTACATATGAATGAGATTTAATCTCAGAAATTTAATCAAAACTTAATCATACCAAGTTTCTTCCTGAAGTACTCAATTTTCAACTTTGCAAGAGGTTTGGTAAAGATGTCAGCATTTTGTTCTTCAGTTCTAATGTAGATCAATTTGATTATATCTTTGTCTACCTTGTCTCTTATGTAGTGGTAAGGAATTTTCTATGTGCTTGGATCGATTGTGAAAGACTGGATTAACTGAAAGTTTAATGTAGCTTTGATTGTCACAATGAATTACTGTGGGCTTTAGAGGCTTGCCGTACAATCCAAATAGTAACTTCCTTAACCATACTGCTTCTCGAACTCCCATTGAAGTAGCCATATATTCTGCTGATGATATAACTGATTGAATGTTTGAAGATGTTAAGTTGATGATCACCGAGTTGCAAAAAGTTAATGCAAGACATTAAATCAGTTAATGTATTGTATTGTCATTGATGTCAACTTGATATACTTTGATTGGTCATATTCATATTGTCAAGACTTCAAAGAACCAAAGAGATAAAGGTTATGTTATCACTAATGCATAAAAGTTCAGTATACACCAAGTGACAACAAACATCGACGGACAGTGCTCACCGACGGATAGAGAACCCTGAGAAGAGTCGTAGTGATACCTGAGCAAGCATTACTGAGCAGAACCAAAGTGATACCCTAGCAGAACTGAAAGTCACAGTGTTGCCCGACGGATAGACAATGCCGACAGATAGAGATGCTCGAGGACAACTGAAGTCAAGACCGAGCAAACAAGGAGTTAAACACCGATCAGAAGTTCAGAACCGACAAAAGATTTAGCTGGCAGGAGCTAAATATAGAGTTAACTGTTTGATTACATCGTTTTCATCGACCAGTTAAAAGCTAGAGATGAGCTAGAGATTTAAAGCTAGTTTTATTTCAGTTGTCAAGAAGAAATCTACGGACAAAACTAAAGCAAGCTTTAAAGCAAGAATGACGAGATTTGTGGATCACGTCAAGAACAAGAAAGACAAGGACCAAGAAACGGTGAAATCATGTCTATAAAAGAGACAAGCTATTCATTGTGAAAAAAGAGGATGCTGAAGAGAATTCTGGTGCAGATAAGAAGTCTTCATACAGACCTGATCATACAAGTTGAAGAACAGAGCTAAATTTTTCTCAGACACCGAGTAACAGAGAAGCAACAACATTCATTGAGCAGCAAGAAGTGGAGCAAAGGAACATAAGAGAAACATTGATCAAAAAGGTATTATGAGCTTACAATAGATCTGAACATCTGCAAGTCTAACTTGTATTTATGAACAGATCATATATTGTTTCAGTTTAACCATTGATTCAGAAAATCTCTTAACAGAGTAGGATCTAACCATCCTTTATATATTGAGATACATCCCAAGGAGTATTAAAAGGTTTTTCATGAAGATATCATAGTGAATGCCAGATATCAAGTGATAAACTTTTAGTTTTAAATCCTCTAACAAGGTCGCACTTGACAGTGTGTTTGTAACCTTTAACAGGGTTGGCTCTTCACCGAGCTCACTTCAGAAGAGTGAAAATTTTGGGTTACCGGTCCCAAGTGGTTTTCCCCCTAACACGGTTTCCACGTTAAAAATCCATGTGTCAAATGTGTATATGGTTCATTGCTTTAAGATAGATAGATAAATTTTTTTACGTCCACGAGGCTAAACATAGCCTATGCGACAGTAAGGCAACCAAGGCTGACTTCAGTAACTCGGTTCGTTTCCTGTGCAAGCTGATGATGAGCCCACCTAACTTCTCAATGTACTCCTTGCTGAATATTTATGCCAAGAACTATTCGACATCCTATCCGCAAATTTATCCTTGTTGTTCTTGTAGGCTTCACATTCTAAAATAAAGTGATGTTGGGTTTCCACTTTCCCAGAGTTACAAAACATGCAAATTCTCTCTTCCCAAGCCTCCTTTGGCCTCTTCCAACGCCCGGTCTCACAACGAAGTTGATGAGAGTTGGTTCTTAGCTGGGCAATAAGAATTTTAGCTTTGCAAGAAATGTTGGTGCCTATGTACGCTTTTTGGAGTTGATCACGTGCGGGGTTGAACTCACTGATATAATATATTTTCTTCCTTCCAATTCCATTTCCCCAATTTCTCTTGTAAAATTTCTCCATAACGAAGACCTTTGTTTCTTTGTTATTTGTGGGGCACATATTGAATTGGATATTCCATTTCCTCATCCACTTGATGTTTTGTTGCATCCACGTCTTTTTTCGTTTACACAATGTATCATTAAAGACGATGTTAGGCCATCTATCTCCTTCCATTTTTTTCGATTCTTTTTAGATAGCTTATTAGGCGAACCATAGCAAGTGCCTCAATAAGGGCAGCCACCATTTCGCTTAGCATGATATCATAATGGACATTGCTTTTAATTTTAAATTTGCTTGTGATCAAACGCTTTTGGATTCATTCGAATTGCTTCCATTGTGCTATTGAAGTGCTGCTGGCCCATAATTCACACCCATAAAGAACAACTGACAACACAAGAAGACCAAACAAGGTTTGAATAGTTTTCCAATCCCAAACCTCCGCTTTACGACACTTGTTTTGAAGAGCATAGAATGCCTTCCATCCACCTAAAGTCCTTTTATTTCTACAACCTGCCCAACTTAGATGCTTGTTGAAATCAATGCCGAGATATTTATACTCCACAACTTCCTCAAGAACGCTGCCACTGAAATAAAACTCATGTTGATGCTGTTTTTCATAATCAGAGAAAGCCATAGCTTTAGTCTTGCTGATATTGACTAAAACCATAACTTTAGTCTTGTTGATGCCCACTATATCGCAAAAGCGCTCAAGAGAGAATAAATGTTCTTGCAACCCACCGGCAGATTTGGCAATCAAAATGAGATCGTCTGCTTATAGGAGCAACTTTATTACAAATTCGCCTAACTGGATACCCTCACCATTTTGCATGTTTTAACTACTCTTCAAGTTTATCTATATATAAGCCAAACAAAGTACAAGATAAAGGACAACCTTGTTTGACTCCAATATCACTCCTAAAACATTCTAAAATGCCAACTGAGGTTCTGATTTTGACTTTCACCTCTTCATACATCCTATGAACAACAACCCTGAGACGAGTAGGAATCCCCAGTTCTTCCATCCTGAGTTAAAGCTTGTCACTAGGGACAGTGTCAAAAGCCTTTTTAAGAAACCACTCTTTAATGTTTTGCTTTACACATTACTAAAACATGATTGATCGGTAAACACTAAGTTATTTACTGTATTTCGGTAAAAGTTAAAACTGTTGTTTGGTAAAGCTTAAGAAAAATGATAATAGTGAACTCCGAGCAGTAGTTATTTGATAAGATTATTTAAAGGCATACATCTTGTAGGACTGAAGATAACTAGAGGTTTATGTGGTATAAAGTTTTGGATTGAATTATTGGATTAATTTTTGAGGCCACTGATTCACCCCCCCTCTCAGTTATTCTAACAATTGGTATCAGAGCTTTGTGTGCTTAGAAGGAAGGTTTCAAGACCTAAGCTAAAGATCACAAGATGAGCAAAAGGGATGTGCCTCAGTTGAACAAAGACAACTTTGCATCATGGCAAAGCAGGATAAGACTCCACCTATCAGGTATTGGAAATGATGTTACTCAATACTTGGATACTGAATATATGTTGCCTACTGAACCTCACACACTTGATCAATTGAGAGAAAAGCATGAACACAATTCTATGATGATAGAACTTACTTCCTCACTCTCCGATGCTGGATTTGAAGATGTCAAAACATGCACCACTGCAAAGCAAATGTGGGACAAATTGAAGCTAGTACATGGAGGAGATGCAAATGTGCTAAGAGCTAAGGCAGAAAGCCTAAGAGGAAGGTTTGATAACTTAAGAATGAAAGAAAGAGAAAACATCACTCAGTATAGCTGCAAAATCAAAGAGGTAGTTAATGCTATTTGAGGAGTAGGAGGTGTACTAAAGCAACATCCTGTAGTGCTTTTACGATCGATTGAATTTCCAGCCCAGTCAGAGTCAGAAAAACCTTGGAGTTGTATCTGAACATTCTCGTATTTTAGGCCAAATCCAATCGTACTACATAAGTATCTTAGAATATGTTTAACAACTATTAGATGGATCTTCGTTGGTTTGCACATGAAATTACTTAATACATTTGTAGCATAGCAAATATCAGGATGAGTGTTTACCAAGTACATAAGTGATCCAATTAACTGTCTATTATATGTAGGATATGTAGGTTCTAAATCTGCGGCTTCATCTTTGAGCTTGTGAAGATTTGTTTCCATTGGAGTGGTTAATGGTTTACAATCCATCATGTCAAATTTGGTTAATATGTCCATAGTGTATTTTCCTTGATTTAGGAAAATATAGTTTTTCTTCTGTAATACTTCTAAACCTAGAAAGTAGTGTAACAGACCTAGATCCTTCATATCGAATTCGTCTGTGAGATCTTGTTTGCATTTAGCAATAAGATGATCTTCTCTTGTTATTAATAAATCATCAACATAAAAGAACAAGAATTACCATTTCACCTTTGGATATTTTGAAGTATATGTTAGGATCAACTCCATTTTTACCCTAACTTGGAGAGATAACTGTCTATTCATTCATGCCAAGCCCTGGGAGCTTGCTTAAGGCTGTAGAGAGCTTTCTTTAATTTGCAAACATAACTAGTTTTGTCATGAGTGGTGAAGCCTTCCGATTGTTCTATGTATACTTCTTCTTCAATAACACCATTTAGAAATGCTATCTTTACATCCATTTGATGTATCTTCCACCCTTTAGATGCTGCAATGGCGATAATAGTTCTCACAGAAGTATATCGAGCAACCAGAGCAAAGGTTTCTTTGTAGTCAATTCTGGCTTTTTGAGAAAAACCCCTGGCTACAAATCTGGCTTTATGTTTTTCAATACTACCATCTGAAGCATATTTGATTTTGAATAACCATTTTGAAGAGACAACTGATTTCCCTTTAGGTCTTGGTACTACCTCCCAAACATCATTTTTTACCATAGATTTATATTCCTCGATCATTGCATCTTTCCAGGCTTGACATGTTAAGGCCTCTTTAACATTAGATGGTTCAGATTTTGTAAGCTCAGCCTTAATTGCAAGATAGCATTTCTGATTTCTTGTTCTCTTACTTTCTCTAAATATTTCATTTGGTTCAACATTATTTTCTTCAATCATTTTTCTTGCCCATAGTGGCCTTTTCTTATTGTTAAGAAATTCAACATCTTCAAGGTTAGATGAAGGGGGTTCATCACTTTCTATTATGTTCTCTCTTTGGTTCTCAGTTATGTAGTTTCCATCATCTTGTAAGGCATTTTCCCTCTGATTCTCAATTGTGTGATTTTCATCATTTTCTATAATATTCTCCCTCTGATTCTCATTTGATCCCTCTTCTGTAAGTGTAGAGAGTTGAACAGCAATATCTTCTTCAAATTTGATATCTCTACTAATGTCAATGGATTTTTGTCTTGGTATGTAGAGCCTGCATCTTTTAGTAGTTTCATTGTAACCAACAAATATTCCTTTCTTTCCAGAGGGTTCTAGTTTGGTTCTTTTCTCTTTAGGAATGTGAACATACACTGGACAACCAAAGATTCTTAGATGACTTAGATCTAGTTTCTTCCCTGTAAAGGCTTCTTTAGGTGTAATGTTTTCTAGGATTGAGTGAGGACACCTGTTTTGGATGTATACCGCAGTATTAGATGCTTCGGCCCAAAATGAGGTATGAAAATTTTGATCATGCATCATACCCTTGGCAACTTCAATAATAGTTCTATTTTTTCTTTCTGCTACTCCATTTTGTTGAGGGTTGTAAGGTATTGTATACACCCTCTTAATCCCAACATAAATGCAGAATTCTTTAAAGTTTTCAGAGATATATTCACCCCCATTGTCTGATCTTAGAGTTTTAATTTTCTTCCTAGTTTGGTTTTCTACTAATGCTTTAAATTCTTTGAATTTTAGCAATACTTCATTTGATTCTTTGAGTTTAAGAAAATAGATCCAGGTTTTTCTAGAGTAATCATCAATGAAAATCACACAATAGGGAAATCCTCCTAGTGAGAGAGTTGACATAGGTCCACACAAATCCGTGTGAATGAGTTCTAATACAACTTTGGTTTTATGTTCACTGGAAGGAAGGATCTTTTGATATTTTTTGCTAGAGCATATCCTTTACAAGTATGAATATGATTTGATTTTAGATCAGGTATACCTGTAGTGATTTTCTTTATGGAAGGTAGAGTGCTAAATCCAAGATGTTCCTAATCTTTTGTGCCAAAGTGCATTAGAGTTTGATACTTCATGACATAGAGCTAATTTGTGACTATTACATAATTTGTATAGGCTTCCATCCCTATACCCTATAGAAATAGCATTTTTAATGTTAGTGTTTTTAGGCCATATTAGCACTTTATCTTCTTGAAATGTGGATCGATAGCCTTGATCGGCTAGGCCTGAAATAGAGACTAAGTTCCTTTTTATACTTGGTACAAAAAGAACATCTTTCAATTGTAAGGTTACCCCTATTTTCAATTTGATTGAGCAAGTCCCAATTCCTTTCGCTGGATAGGTGGAGTTGTCTCCAATTGTGACTTCTTCAGAGGAGTGTTCTTCTAGGGTTTCAAATTGATCTCTAAATCCAGCTATATGCGATGATGCTCCGCTATCAATTATCCAATTGTTTTTGTTGTTTTTGTTTGAGCTCACTTCACTTGACAAAGCCAAGAAGAATAGAGATACTTCTGCTTCTTTTACTTCGGCTATTGTTGCTTGGACTTTCATTCTTTCCGGACAGAACCTGTGCGCATGTCCAAATTTATCACATTTATAGCACTGTACTTTGGTGAAATCTCTGGTTTTGTGATTTTTGCTATAGTTTCCCTTCTTATGCTTGAACTTCCTTTTATTGCTTTTGAAATTTGAATGGGTATGTAGTGCTTGAATCTCTCCTCGTTTGTTTGGCCCAATCCCTCTTGAGATTAATCAAGATTCCTCTTGAGTGCAATCATTCTTTAGTTGATCGAACTTAGGTAGAGAGGGGCGTCCAGTTATACATTGAATAAAGGATTCCCATGAGATAGGTAATCCTCTAAGAGCTATTCATGTTAACTCCATATCATCAACATTGTTTCCAATAGTAGAGAGTTGATCCTTTAATTCGGAAATTCTTAGGAAGTAGGACGTGATGGTTTCCCCTTTGTTCATCTTTGAATTCAAGAGTTGTTGTTTGAGTGTAAGTAATCTACTTGTAATTATTAATCTCACATGTCTCTTGAATGGTTTTGAATACTTAATAAGCACTTTCTAGCCTTGGTATGGAGGGAAGAATATGGTCTTTAACAACATCGATTATGATTTTCTTAGCTTTGTTGTTACGCCTTTTCCAGGCTGATTTATCAGGTTCATCTTCCGGCATCTTTAGATCCTCCTCAACATAGGAATCTAACAGTTCTTGAAGCAATGTTAAGATTCGTATCTTCCATGAAAAGAAGTTTGCAGCGCCTTCAAGTCTGTCCTCCACTTTAATGTTGTTGGCCATTATTACTTTCTTCTTTATATTCTAACAACCAGTCCAATATAATTCAGAATTTAACTTATATTGATTCTTCTCTAGAGAGGCTCTGATACCATGTTAAGGAATAGAGATCTTTATTAGATAAGATTCAATGTTCTTTATTTGTGCTGTTCACAAAATATTATCTTAAGTAGATATATATATTTTTCTTATGCTGAATTATAATTGCAGAGATATGTCTTTCGTATGTTGCTGTGGTAATAACATGCACACTGTAATAGCTATTATTCCACAGCCACATACGATTGCATTTATATATGATATAAGGGTTATGTCTATGTAGTGACATGACCGTACGTGGCTTAAGCCACGTAGGGTCATGTCCTACATAGACATACCCTTTCATTAATGTAATTATTGTTTTATATAAACCATGGCATATACAATATACATCGTGTGTTACATATAACTATTGGTCGATAGTTATCCTAACGCATCTCTAATATATGATGTGTTACATATAACTATCGGCCGATAGTTATCGTAACACATTTACCATTATATGATCGGTATCGATTATAGTCGATTTCATTAGCAGGGGTTACGTATAACTATCAATGATAGTTATCGTAACATATGGTATCAACCATATTTAAAGTCGATCCAATACATATTATTTATATTAAGTGTAATCGACTAAAGTCGATTCATTCTAACATAAGCATATCGAATCTGATCAATATAATTTCATTCGAATATATATATATATATATATATATATATATTAAATATATGTATGTGTATATTGATGAATCAATCAGATCGAAGCTATAATTTAACATCTTCACACTTGAAAATATTTCATTTTACCTTCCTTTATATTTAAATGGTCTCTGAATTTGCCCTGGTAATTTTATGTATGAAACCACTTTCAAACGCACTTGAGTGAAATTTACTCCGACCTCATTCAATTTATCCCACCATCTACTTTTGTGCAAATGTTTTCAATCCAAATCTGAAATCTTATTTTGTTTTGCTGGTAAAGTAACTATTTCCATTAGCAACTTGAAAAAATTAACCTGCACATTAACTCAAGGATACTTCATTAATGTTTACGACTTCTTCACAAATTCCATTTTGTCACAAGTTGCAATTATTTTACTTTACTCGTGAGATATTACTCTTCAAGTAAAATGACTCACGTTCCATACTTTGTCTCTGTTTTGACAATTCCTTTTTTATCAGCAAATATAAAAATTCTTATCGATCTGCACACCTCTTTTATAATGTAAAAACAACACGCGGGTCCCTCTTTAATTATATCCTTAATCGCTTTGTCTATCGAGGAGACTTGAACTTACACTTCCTCGATATTTTATATTTGATGAAGTGTAAGAACCCTTGCTGGTTCTAACTCAATCACTGTAATATCCCTTGCAATTTTTCTCTTAAATCTTTAGTTTTGTGTCTTGTGCATTCCGTCAAACAATTGTCATGCTTAATTAAAAACATTACTTCAACAAGCTGTCATAAAAACATACTGGCAACATATATGAAGTTTGAAATGGTTGAACAAGAGACATGGGCATTATACCAAACAGTTGGCACACCCAAATCTGAATGAAGTGTAATTCCAATTGCCAAACGAAATCTTGAAGAAATCAAATGCAACCACTAAATAGTCTCATGTGAGTGCTGGAATGAATCGCGGCTGAGATAGATATGGCTCGGCAAGTGATTATTGAAGCTCACAACAGCTCATGAAACTCTATCTCAATCTGCTGGGTATTTATAATCATAACTGCTGCTAACCCTTTTAAAACTGTACAATACTTCTCCAATTCAATGCACATTGATGGCTCTGAATGAACCATCCACTGACACAATTCACTGGCAAATAAATAACCAATTCAAAGTGCAACAACTTAGAAGAATTCTCAATTCTTCTAGCCTTCAAATGCTGAAACCCTTGGCTCCAATATTCATCACAAATTCATAAAAATATTAAATGCACAATAGAATGATGAAAAAGAACTCATGTGAGTCTTTTATAACTTTTGTGGGAGAATTCACACACTTTTCCAGCCAATGTGGGATAAATAGATATACTTTTCCTTTTAATAATTCATTTACAATACTTTAATTAATACTTTGGCTTAGGCTTCATTGAATTAATTGGATAAATGACCCCATCCAATGATGACTCAACCCTCAACTTGAGTGAAATTATAAAGTTAAATTATAACTTTATAATAAGTCATTTAATGATTAAATAAGAATTTGGCCACTAAAATAATAATAAGTCCCAAATTACTTATCCTTTAAATATGCCGTCTGAAACAGGAGTTACACCTAATATTTCCTTACGTGACCAAATGCACTTTCCAAAAATAGAAAGTCCTTCTCGATCAACCTCAAACTTACTATAGATAGTAAGTACATGAAACTGAGCCCAAATGAAGTCCAAACTGAGCCAAACGAAGACCAAACTGGAACATACGAAATTTTGGAGAAGATAAGAACCTCCATTAACCAAGCCTCTACCATAGAAGACCCTCTATCGATGTAGCATGGGTGTATATTTAAGCAGAAAGTAGTTTCACCGAAACCGAGACTTCATGTAATGTCCCCATTTTTATGAGCATTGGAATTTGAGGGATTAGCCTATTATTGTGTCCCTCGTAGGCCAATTATTGTGGATAGAGGGTCTTCTGTGGCAGAGGCTTGGTTAATGGAGGTTCTTATCTTCTCCAGAATTTCGTATGTTCAAGTCCCGCTCTGCAACCATCCGGTGCTCCTGGGCATTCTTTACCATCATAGTAGCCTCCAACAACTCTTTCTCCTTCTGGTCCGCAGTCTCCCGAGCCTGGGTGAGATAGGTATCCAAGGCACGCCGTTCTGTGGCTATCTCTTCTAGCTGCTGCTAAAAAGAAAGTCTCTTGCGCAATCTGTGCATCCATAGCTAACTGTGCTGTCCTGGCAGTTTCCACCTGCGCCACCAACTCACGGCGCTTTGTCGCCCAACTGGCCTGCTGGCGAGCCAACTCCTCGGTACTCTGAGCCAGGTCCCGCTCAATGACCTCTAATCGGGTGGCCAGCTCCTCCCGAGTACTGTACGGTTTTTTTTTAATAAATTTTCACTTACTGTCTATCTGGCTCCTTCGGTGGGTCGCGTCTTGTCGCTCGTGATACGGTTTCAGTTTGGACCCATT
>MU227847.1:445040-470661 GCA_018584345.1 Thuja plicata
CTATATATTAATGTATATGTAATTATATTACATACACATTAATACATAATTATAATTATATATTATATCGTATATGATAAAGTATCATTTCCTAGCTATCGGGCTTTAACATATTTACCACCTCACACCGATTATGAATCGGGTTATGTTAACAAAATGAAGTCGATGGTAATCGACTTAACAACAAGCATATAACAGTCGATACCAATTGACGTTGTTAGTAATAACAAGTCGATGGTAATTGACATTGCATCACGGGTAGGCAAAACATGAGGGGTCACGACTTGATGTGCACGACTCATCAAATCGTGACCATCCTATAACATATAAAATCAGCTTGCATAATTTATTAAAGACATACAAAATATAGAAATCTGATAATATTATAAGTGTCTTACAAATAAGAAAGTTCTGCAAACAGCAATATACATGATATTAAGTGTTACAATTTAATTGACGTTTATCATCTTTTACAAAAAGAATAAATTGCATCTGAAATCATTTTAGAAAACTGATCAAACCTTCTCATAAAATCTTGACAATGGATGTGCTTGTAGATATCTGACCAAAGAGTACAACACAACAGATGACTTTGAGAAATTCATCCAGGAGAGCAAGTTATTCACTGTCAAAGAGGACCTCCAACTGTTTTCTGAAAATTCAGCTGATAAAACCCTGTAAATTGATTTTGCTTTTGGTCTTTGAAAACATATCAAATTGATTGATAAAGTTCTGCTATCCAGCATGGGAGCACATTTTTATATAGAGAATCACAGGGACGAATCATTTGATGGGACACTCATCCAACTCTGAGAAATATAAATTTCTAAAGTGGGCCTCTGACTAACTTTGACATTGTGCAAATGACAAATCTGCATTAATTGCATTTGTTTTTAGCTCAAGACAAATATCGAATGGACTATTGAGGCTTTGAGAATTTGCATAAGAGTTTTTTGTAATACAGACAATTGTAGGGACCAATTGGTTTGATGTGGGGGTGATTCAGATGCGAAATATTAATTTATGCAAGAGGCCACTTTGATTGATTTTGAAATGTGCAGGAAGTATTTTGAATAAATTGTAAATGAAATGGGCTTGGTAAAAATACCAAACAAGGTCATGGGATTTTGAAAATGGGCATAGGGCTACATTTTGATAGGAACAACTCAAAGGAATAATTGGTCTGATGAGAAAGGGCTCAAGTGTTGAAATATCTACTCATGAAAATGGATCATTTGGAGGATTTTACAATATGCACTAAGATTATTTCAAAACCCTAAAAGTTGGCACTTAAAAAACATGTTAATTTTGACTCTTTAAGGTTGAAGATGGATGTACACATTTATTTCATGCAAATAGGATTCCAAGGAGAATTCAATTGTCAAACTTGAGTATTCACAAAGGTAATTTCTTAGGTTTGGACTTTTTATCATTAGAGGAAACTCTAAATTTTGCAAAATTTAGAGTTCCAACACGTCCCTCAAAGCATACGTGATAGAGGAATTTTGTCAGATGAGCTGGATTTGGGAACAAAATCCATTGCTTTATTTACTTTCTTCTTACAAAGACCACAATGGCAAACATATGTGACAGCTTTGGTTCCTACATGATTAGCGGTTTGAATCCCTGGGATAGTATAAGAAAGTAGCATGACTTTAGACCTTACCACATGCTTGTTGCATCCAAAATTTATGTTGGAATCTTGGATGGAGTCTCTCAAATTAGCCTAGATGATCCTTAAGAAATGAATCCTCGGAGAGAGGATGGAACAGAGTGCTTGCATTCCTCTCATCACCATAGAGCATCACAAGATTAGAAGGGACATATTCACACTACTTGGCACATGAGAGTAATATTGGGGTGAGTGAGTTAAAGGACTTGCTGGAGCTGAGTGATGGTGGTAGGCTTGAGAGCAGAGGGATGAGGTAGATTTGGCACAACCTGGTATAAGGTAGCTTGGGCCATTATCTATAGGAGATGCCAAGATCTCTGCAATGTTCTAGGTGTGAGCGGCATTGGGGCCAGTATGAAGATCTACATGCATTTTTATAGAGGCAAGGATGCTACGAACAAGGAGTAATTGTGCAAAGTTTTTTATTATGGAGCTGATAGAAGTTGATCCTAGTTGCACAAACAACATTTGTCAGACTTCCATTGAAATCATAAGTAGAGGTTTTATTAGGATGGCATTGGACTAAATTTATAGTCATTAGAAAATGGTAAGACATTAGTATGCCATTATTGATCTTGATGATTAAAGGTTTATTGGAGAGATGAACGTACAATAATTTACATAGTATATTATGATGGTAAATCAGAATTACAAATTGTGTTTGTTCTAGGTACACATGTATGATGTGTGAATGTTGAAAGTGAGAAAATGGTTATGTATCCTTGGAGGACTTTAATTCAAGTTTTGAGCATTAAATTTTTGTATATTGGTAAACTAAAATATAAAACCTTTAGAGTCATGCAATATCTTGATCATGATGTCATAAACTTGATAACCTTGCCATTTCCCTTGATACATGAATGGTAGCACTGATGTTAATGTCTTGTAATCCATTTGTTTAAGGACAAGAGGGATAAACAAGGGTTGACAAGCTATTTTTGTCCTGTCATTGATATGATCAAAGTACTAGTATCTTGATCATGATGTCATAAACTTGATAGCCTTGCCATTTCCCTTGATACATGTATGGTAGCGCTGATGTTAATGTCTTGTAATCCATTTGCTTAAGGACAAGAGGGATAAACAAGGGTTGACAAGCTATTTTTGTCCTGTCATTGATATGATCAAAGTACTAGTATCAAAAGCAAAGGTTGATATTCTCTATGTGGTTTGATTACTCTCAATTCATACAACGGTACCATGTGAGGATACGTATATGTATAGGTTGAATTAATGAGAAATGAAATTGTAATGTGGTATTGTAAACTATGTATGGTCATCCTACTACACCTATTAAGTATATTGTGTTGTGTTTGCTAGAATTATTAGTGGCCTAGGTTATTTGTGAGATCCTTGTTTGACTTCATAAATGATGTATTCTTTAGCTATCTTAGGTATAACTTGGGAATTGTTCATGGCTAAGGCAAACATACACATGTTGTATAAGACCTATGAGGTCACATTTAGTTCGTTTGTGGCTTTGTTGATGTCTATGATTGAGACATGATAATGGTCTTTATGAAGTTGACTTTTATTTTATAGACTTTGAGATAAAGTGGCTATTAATGTCAATTGAGTTAAATGTCATAAACTTGTTCAACCTTGTTACTTTTAATGCTAGCATGGGGTGTTAAATAATTATCATATAGGTTGGCATCCATAAATGCAACATTCCATACCGAATGGTAATCTAAAAGGGGTTGTAAATAACTAGTCTAAATCCTTATTTATCCTAATGGGTCTATGCAAAAACTTGAACTAGTGATTATGATAGTTCTACAAGTAGTTAGAGTTATAGGATAAAGGTCACAATCTAGCCTTTGTATTTAATAAGATGAGCTTGTACGAGTTCTAGCATGTCTATGTTAAATCACAAATCATAATGGTGTATAGGTTTGAAATTGAGATTTTGTTGTCCTTTGAAGTTTCTTAGTACAGGTTTGTTATAGGGTCAATTGGGTCCCTGCCTACTATTAGGCATTTTTAATTGATGGGAATCGTTAAAAGAAATCTTGTTAGTATATGCAATAGTATTCGATACAGCTTGGGAGCTATGACTTTATTTTGGGAAAGGGTATTGGAAAATGGTGATTTGTTTTTGATATTAAAAGCAACAAAACAAGGGTGTTGTCCCTTACAACAAGCCATAGTACATAAAATAACAGACCAAAACGACTATTGACAAGGTCAAGAATAGGCCATTAACATCACACTAGCAGCACAACAAGTAACCCACATCAATAGTGGGACAACTCACCCACAACATGGGGAGGAGAATCAGGGACTGCAGGGCAACGTTCACTTTGTCGACGGACAAATGTCTAGGCGATACTTTCAGTATGGTCCCCACCACTAGGGGGAGGTGATGGAACCCTCTTTGCAAGACAATCAACACCAGGAATAGGGTGCTAGCAGTGCTATATCTCATTAGCGAAAGGCTGGAGCAAATTAGGAGCAGCAGTTGGAGGAGGGTGTATGCAGCCAGAGGGGACCACACTAGCAGCAAGAGGTGGAGTCGCGTCCACTGGGTTTGAGAAAACAATAGGAGCATCACCCTAGGGGTTGTCATCATCAGCTTGTGAAGAGTCATCATAGGTGGAATCAGAGGCCAGGACGATCAAATGATCATCATTTGCATCCTTTTACCAAGTGGCAGCATGGTGCAGGGGCACCTAGCCTTACTTAAGTAAAGGTGGTCCAATGAAGAGTTTTTGGTGTTTTGAGTCATTTTGGGTCTAATAAGGTCATGACTCATAATAGACAATCCATGATGTAATAAGAATCTTTTGGGGTCATGTTGTCATGTTTTGCAAAAATTGTCAAGTTGCAAGAAAAGTTGTCAAGCATCTTTTCTTGCAACAAAGTTGTCATAGGAGTCTAGGATTGTGTTTGTATGTATTTGAAATTTTGAATACTTAAGTGATGTAATAAGGTCAGATGAAGATCACGTTTAATGTATTTGAGTCAAGTAGGGTCCTTGAGGTGGAAATTGTTAAGTGATGTAAAAGTTGCTAAGATGGCAAAGTTGTCAAAATACAAAATGCGGAAGGCCAACTGTCATATAGTTTAAAAGTTGGTTGAAATTGGTTGTAACGGGGGAAATCAAGATGAAATACGCCATGGATGGTCGAGTGGGAGGTTGGCGGTCAGTTGGAGGTGTTTTGATAAGAAAAATTCAATAAAATACTGACTGTTTCCTGCAATTCACTGGTTTTCTTACTGTTACCCAGACCTGTATGGCCTTGTGCAGTATGATGTTGATGCAAAACCATATATACTTGATAGGGCATTGAATCCTCTTTATTCTGCAGTTGGGTTCATTGAATTTCATAACGTTTCAAGCGAGTTATTGCAATTTTTTCATGACAGGGTATGAAACCCTTACAAATGAGTTTGGACCTTAAAATCAATGATTAAAGCACCTTTCACCATTAAAAACTCCTCTAATTTAGTGGTTTGAAAGCTTAAAGAGTGCAAATTATGATTTTGAAACTTATCAATTTGAATAACAGTGATTAAATCTGATACGATGATGCCCTAGCCCGTGAACTTGTGATTTTGGTCTAGCTAATAGGGCAATGACGAGGGTTTGTAAAAATAAAGATAAAATGGCCCTTCCAAATCATGTAAATTGTTGATTCAACCCTTGTGAGACTTGTTTCAGCCTTTGGGATCCAAGTTGATTTTTTGGAGTCAGATTCTCGTGGTTACTATGCAAAAGTGGCCTAATTAGGCCTAGAGGAGCAATTACCAGTCAATTGTTCGTTGATATTTTGTAAAGGAACCCCATTCAAGTTTTGGGTATGTTGAAAAACGCCCTAATGGGTATCTGAATATGCAATCATTCTTGGGGGATCTTATCGGTGTAAAAAGTTATGCCCAGTTTTGTCACTGGTGAGGGCTACTAGAAACTAAGACAGTTTAAGTGAAAAGCATAACAGTTAAAATAACCAATGGTTTTGAGGGTTGTCAGGGGTGTTCATATGCTGAAATTGCTTGGTCTAAAATGTTCCCAAGGTCAGTGGAGTCTTGTGAGTCATTGAGCCCTTGATTGGTGTTTTTAGCCTACGAGGCATGGAGTCATTGTGAAGAGAAACTTGAGAGTTTATGAAGAGTGGTAGAGAAGGGGTGTTTGGGAACCCAACACATGGTGAATCCAAGTCCATTTGAAGTCTTGAGTCTCCTACCAAAAGATGTGCATTTGCTGTCCTGATTAGTTGTCTTATATTGGATAGGTGAGTTGGGAGAAAGATCTCCCTTTTGTAACTCAATCTCATTAATCAGTTTGGTTGAATTGTGTTTAGAAGTAGCCCACCACCTTGCTCTACATTACAACACCTTTATGACACGAGAGAGAACAATCTGTAGCTAGGTGACCAGTAGAGAAGCATTGTCAACATCGAAAAGGGAGGCCTTCATAATCCAATGATTGAGTTGATTGCCTGTCCCCGACCATGAGAACGAAACATCCCAGAAGGGGTGTGGAGATGTCAATGTCAACTAGAATGCAAGCAGAGTTAGAGAGGCCCATCGTTGTCGTAGCCTCATCAACCTTTAAGAAACGACCAACAGAGTTTCCAATGTCCTCAAAGCAAGAATTATCCCAAAAATAAAGGGGAAGATTGGAGAGGCGAACCCACATTGGACACACATTGAACGGTTCAGTAAGAGGGTTAAAGGAGACTGTCTAGGGTTTGGCCGAGAGAGAGTGATTCTCCCGAACCCACAACTTGCTCAACATCAAATCACGGTCTTTAGAAGTATAAACAACAATAAAAACCCCTTTGCACAAGGGAAAAGCTCCATGTTACTAGAGACTAAGCATCTCTGAGAATCCAACACCTAACAATGTAGATCTAGAAGGGAAGGCTAGAAACCAATGAATCTTCAAACCAACCTGCAACGTTAGTAGAAATCCACATTATCCACCACATCCAGACCACACACCACCACAAGGGATGTCTTGGCACAAGCAAGAGGTCGAGATTTCTCCTTTGAAGGAATAGCAGCAACAAATTTGGCAACACGAACAAAATTTTGTCCACCAATAGTAGAGTGAGACTTTGGGGGGCCCCTCATTCATCGTCTTAGGAGACCCAGTACCAAGTCTCTAAGAAGAGTGCCTAGTGAGCACGCACCCTTCTGGCAGCAAGAACAACAACTTTCGAATCACCAACAACTATGTGTGTAGCAGACACCTGCTTGGGAAAAGTTGACGAGCCCCCCATAGCCCACTAGAGACGACAACAGGAACAACATCTTCAGTAGATGTAGCAGAAGGGAGCACCCTTGAACCACCCACAGGGCACGTAGATTGTGGAGTAGCCGTTGTTCTAGGCACAAGGGCCTTTCAAATCAAATCTTCCCTGTGGGCGCGAATACCCATTGGGACAGAAGCAGAAGTAGACACAAACTTCATGGCAAACTTGTTCCACGTGGACTTCATAGCAAAATGGTCATTTGTTACACTAGTTGGTTTTTGTCTCTTTTATGGTTTTCCTTATATAGTATTTGTTTTATTTCACTTTGGTGAGGAAAGTACTTGAGTGGCTATGCAACCCCTAGGAGTAGCAGGGTGTTCATGTTACTGGAGAGATAGAGGTTAGGAAAACTAAATGGGACTTTTATTGTGTTTGGAAGTGGGTATGTTGGTAGTCCTTGGGTAAATGATGTCCTTGGATTGAAGTCAATAATGTAGGGTTTAGGGAATAGCTCTAAGATTTAGGGTTGTTCCTAAACTTGATCATCCCTCCCTCTTTAGTGTGCTTCATTTAGAAGATGGAGTTTGTAACAAATGACATTGAACACATCCATTCAAATAATATGTTCCCTAAATATAGGTGTGAGCTAATAAAAGATATCCATTGTCATCAAGCTTATCTACTTTGAGGTTTGTGGTGTTTGGTTCCCCAAAATCTACTCTAGTCTTTTATGAACTTTTATGTTTTTTGAGTCATTGTATAGGAAGTTAGATGTTAGCCTCAAGACCTAGTGAGATCCATATTTTGGCATAGTTTAGACTCAAGCTGCAGTAATGCCAATTTCTCTAAGAAATAAGGCCATATTAACTTGGCCATGAGTATGTATGTAAGGATGGGCTAGTTGCTCTAACTATCTAATTGCCAACTATTAGAATACAATACTTATTACCGAATATTGTATGGTGTTTGCCCCTAAATATGTTTGGTGGATAATTGTGTGCTAAGCTTTATGATTGGTAATATGCAGAAATGTTATATTGAAAAGTATGGTATTGTTTAATATTACTAATTTGGGTTTAACTTGTGTCTAACAAATTTGTGTTTCCGAATAACAATTGAATGAAATGAACAAACTTTTTGATTACCTTATGAGTTTGTATTAGTTTATGTATATAGTTTTCGATTAGAGACCAGCTCATGTGGATGCAATATTTACTAGTGTGCTGGATTTTAACCCTAAGACCTATAGGACCTTTGTAGTGTAATGGAACCTTTTTGGGTAATGCGATCAGTTGATTGGAATACGGTGTAAACCCTTAGGACCGTATGTTTTAGATCAATGTTCTTGTACCCTTTAATGTTAGAATATTGAATTGAGATCAATACAGGAGGTGCTTGCTTGGCATTACAACTAGGGTTAAGAAAGGGACTCTACGAGGGCATATGCAGAGAATAATTATTGTTTTAGCATATCGTGTTCCATCCAGCTTGAGATGCACTAAAATTGCAACACCTATGACCCACTTCTAGATAAGTTTGTCATTGCTCTAGCATTATTGGAATTAGGGAGTATGCTCAATCAAAATAAGTATTATCATAGGGTTAGTGATTATCATCACTAGTATGCAAGTGTTAGATGCCAAGAGCTACCCATTTTCATAGGGTTAGCTGATTTTCACTAGTAGGATGTAGGTAATAGATGCTAGAAGCTATCTCAAGAGCTTAGTATTGGCATTGGCGTATCAAAAAGAATGTATGTGATTCTAGTGTGGTGTCTACATGAGGTATCATTTTCAAGGTTTTGATTGATAAATCAGTCCAAGTGATTGATAGTGTAGCCACTAGTTTGGGTTTTGTGGTAAAACCATAAGACATCTGGATTATGTAATGTATCTGGTTGTTTGATGACACAGATGATTAATGGGCTTGGAAATCTTGTTAATGACTACTTGTATAGTGTGTTGTTACACTTGTACCCTTGCCAATGATGAAACAAGTAGTATTGGATACCTGTCTTGTCATCATAGTTGACATTCATCACAGAAAAAGGATGGGACCCATAGTGTAATAGGGGTAGCATCATCATTTCTCTCTGGTCGATGTACTTAAAATTTTATGTATTAGTGAACCAAGTAAAGCAGAAGATGCTTGTAAGGTTGCAACTTTCATCTTTGCTAGCAAGTCACATTGTTATCATATATGTGATGTATGTATGATCTAGTCACTATGTGTACATGTGATGTTTAAGTTATTCTCATTATGCGTGTGAGTTAAACATATTGTGTATATGTGATGTATGCTTTCAGTAGTCACAGTGGGTATAAGTGACGTGTGCATTTAGTTAATCATACTGTGTACAAATGCTCTATACATGAGTCAATCACTATGTGTATATATATGTGATGCATGCATAAGTTGGCCACCATGTGGTTCTGTGTGTATTGGTACATTGATGGCATGGAACTAACATTTGATATGAATGCATTGGCTATTATACTATTGTATATGGATTGAATTAGAATGATAAGCTCAATTAATGGTTGAGGTTGAACATCTCATCCCAATGTTGTGGATGAACTCTTTCTATCAAGGTATGCAAACTGGTTGAAGATCTCATTCCAGTGGTGTGGATGAACTCTTTCTATCAAGGTATGTGAATTATTTTGCTTCAATAGCAAGGTATGTTAATTGTGGCATCTCTGTAGAAGAGGTATGTGAATTATGGTGCTCCTGATTCTCAGAAGGGATACATAGGTAAGTAAGGCCATCTTCGATGAACCCTCAAGGATTGGGTTTGGGTCTAGGGATTTGTAATGTTATGTGAGTTTATCTTATTCACTACAAGATTGTACATTTGTGTTGTATGCTACCACCCTTGTGATGGTTGAGTAAAGCTATGAAACTAGCTCCTCTAATTTGGAAGATGTTGCTTGATTGATCAAGGGGATATTGAAGCTGTAATGAAATTTAAAAAAAAATGGTAATAACCAGGGATGGTTATTACATAAATTCAGCCAGAAGGTGTCTTCAGTCTGTTGCAGTCTTATTGCACAGAAAGGAAGAAAGTGGATCACAAACAATTCAAAATTCCATGTTTTATTGAGTTACAAGGCAAAATACCAAGGCTTTTTGGGCATGATCCTGTATTTATACTTTAATGCAGATGACCACAATCAGTTATCAGAGTTTAAAACTAGTGTTGAACTCATCAACCCACTTATTTCAGCTATGGTTTGACAGATATTTCAAGTCAAGTTTTGAATCTGCATATTTTTCATTGACAGGAACACTTTGGCTATCTTTTGTATCTGTTTACTATATTTGTGTTATAATATTTTTTTTTGGTATCTGGTCTGTGTAATCATGGTTAGAATTTCATACAAAACTTAGGCCTTTTCTTGTAACCGGGTTGAGGTTTATTGATCATTTAAACTAATGTGATTTATCCATCAGTCTCTTGAAGAGATGATCCCTGTAAGCATGCACTTATTGTGAAGACGATGCTCTGTATTACAAGGCAGTGACTATGCCATTATTCTTTTCTGTAATGCATTACATTCATGGATGCTTTTGCATTCATGAATATCCTAGCATATAGTGTATAAGTGGCTTTCAGATTTTAAGAGATGTAAAATATTTTAAATGTTTTGATCAGGAATGATTACGAGATGTTATTGGCACTGGATGATGACAATAGTAGTTGCAAGGGTGCATCAAAACGGCATATAGACCGCTTACCCATATCAACTGTTCAGGTGAATTCAATTTCTCTATTATTGAAGGAATCAGATTATCAAATAGTATTTTGCTATACTTGTCTTTAAATTTAGCTGACAATGTCTTCATGTATTACAGAATGATATTTCAGATGAAGTCTGTTCCGTTTGCTTAGAGATGCCAAAATCTGGAGAGGTTATTCGGCATTTGTTATGCATGCATAAGTTTCATAAAGAGGTAAAGATTAAATTTAAAGTTTGTATCTTTTCGCTCAATAAGAGATTGTATCTACCTTTTTATAGAAAGCTACCAGTTTTCAAGTTCTCATTAGTGTCAGATCATAGCTATGCTTATTTAGATGATTTTCTGTTACTGCGTTATTTACTTCTTGGCATTGTTGATTGCAGTGCATTGATCCCTGGCTTGCAAAACAAGCATCTTGCCCTATATGCAAGTTATCTATTTAAATACATCCATCATTTAGAAGACAGTTACCTTGACATGCAGAGCTGCACTTCATTTACAGAAGCATTTCTGATTTGATGACCAGGAGATATCAGCAAATGTGAATGCTAATGGGCCTATTAGCTGCTGCTTTCTAATTATTTTCTAGTAATGTGACCATTTGTCTCTTTGGCATAGCCTGATGGTTTCTTTCCTTCAAGGTGTATAACATGGTTGTGCTTATGAAATATTTTCTTCCGAGGGGAGCTGATATAGTATTGTCCCCATATTTCAAGTTCCATTGGAACTTGTATTCTATTTATTTCTTCATTAGTCTACCCGTTTGTTACTTCTAATCCAAATTGCTCATTTGCTTATTTGCTTCAATCTGTTTATTACTTTAACCTTTTGGTCCATACTGCAATATTTAATATTGTTCCTGTATATTTCAAATTTAATGTTTATTCAGGTCACGGTCATCCTTGGTTAGTAATTTAATTTCAAATAAGGCGAATGAAAGAATAACCGCATCAAGTATTTTAAAGTGTAGAAATTGAGAACTATATTCAGGAACAAATTACCCACCTTGTGATGTGGGCGCTTTGTAGTTGCATGTCCAGATTATTGCATAGCAAAACAGATCGTGTAATTTTCTTATTTGCAATATGGTTTCTGAAAGCTTTGGTCAATGCTTGGCCCAACGATATCCAATAACACCAACTGGTTGTACATTACAGCTATTTTCCTCTTATGTAGTATTTCTTCAAACCTAGCAATGCTTCTCACTGTCTTCAGCTATTTTATTTACTATTAGTTAAAGAGTCAATTTCAATTTCTTCACAGACAAAATGCTATAGAGGAGATTATATAGCAGTCTCATTTATGCTTACATCATATTATCCTTGATTTTTGCTCGCTCAAATCATGGGATAACACCCCTACGAAACTTGTCCGTTTTGTAGCCCATATCCTCTAAGCATGCATATCGAGGCATGCTTTAAGTGCCTTTGTGTATAGTTTTATCCCTCAGAAAATCGTTTCGATTGGATCATCTTCTTGTCTCGTTTTTAGTGAGTCAGCTTTTTGGGATAGAAAAATTAATTCTCATGCAGTGTCGAGTTTTTTTCTCGACGTTGTATTTTGCAAATCAGGTTTAAAACCTGCTTCACATCATGTATATTACTAATCTAGATGTAAAACATGCATTTTAAATTCTGATCTACATGATCTTGTCCAAATGCATACACCTCTAAGATGTAAATCGGGTTTTAAAATCTAATTTACGTCATTGATCATGCACCTTCGTCACTTGTAAATAGGGTTTTAAAATTCCATTTACAACTTTTTCATCACATGCACTGTGCACATTGGGTTTTAAAACTATGTACATCAATTTCCTCGCTATTGACGAAGTGCACATCAAGTTTTAAAACCCAATGTGCACCATGATTGTAGCGTCTCCTTTTATACTTGTCAATCGGGTTTTAAAACCTGATAGAGATGTCTTTCACTGTACAACATTTACACGCAATTCGGATTTTAAAACTCGAACTGCAACTTTTGCATTTTGTTCCAACCTATGCAGTTCGGGTTTTAAAACCTGAACTGCACTTTTTTATGTGCACTACCCAAATTATGCAGAATCAAAAATTTTCTCCGCCATTGAATGAAGCATGTCATAAATTTTCTCTTGGAAACGCTTGAATTCAGATGCCAGATCCTTCTTCGAGCCATCTCCAACTACAACTGGGACTAGAAGACGTCGAAGTACAAGCTACCTAGCAAAGATATGAAGACTCCTTGGCAAAGAATGTTGGCGACGAGAATGTTTACATTTAGTTTTTTTTCCATATGCATTATGTAAGTTGTTTATGACATTTTACAGGTAATTTATAAAAATGTAATTCTTGTAATAATAGCACAAGTCTAAAGTCATATAGGACTCTTGTTGAATAAGTCAAAATTAGTTGCAATTGTTCCTCCTTTTGCTCATATGTTGTCCTCTATATATATGAGGGGGGCTCTTTTGTAAATATTATCTTTTAGCATATGCAACAAAACTGCTCTAACTTTGTAGAGCATTTTAAAACTTTCATTTGAAACCCTGAGTTTTTGGGACGAGGGACATGGAAACAAGTTTTCGGAACAGATTTGTTTCCCAAAGCAGGAGACGTAGTGGGGACAACTACATAAAAAATAGGGAAATCTAAAATTTCAAATATGTTCATATGATGATATAAATGTAATGTTGGAAATATTGTCATAGCTGTCAAGTAAGCAAGAAAATAGTTTGTCATTTATGTCTCAAATGCGGTGATATGTTTTCTGGTAACTTGATGGGTTTAATATTATGCCTAGCAATTACAATTAAGGAACAAAATATAGAACAGCAGTTGGCCATATTTAATACAGTGATAAAAGATTAGAGAAATATATGATTAAGGAGTTGATAACCAATATAAAGAATAGTAACCAAATCAGACTGATATCAAGTGATGGCAAAGAATGTGTTGATAAGTAGATAATTACCGGGAAAACAATGATTAAGAAAAGAAGAGAATGAAAACCTCACACGACAACAATCTAAAGTGGTCTATTTTAATACTCAGCAGCAATAATTTCTCAAGTAATACACAACAATCATCAAGCAAAATCAGAGTTTTATGAAGCGATTCAAGAAAAAAATAAAAAAGACAAAACAAGCACATAAGGACAAAATATGTCTTATTCTAAAAGGTAGCCCTTCAAAAAAGACGGAACAACAAAATATGATATAAAGCAAAGTCAAATAAAATAAAAAGAGAGAGAATAAAAATCATATAAGACAAAAAGATTAGTATTGTATAAGTATTTAATTTTGCTGCTTATTTTGTCTTCAACTGTATTTTTAAATAAAATTAGTAGTGTTTTTGCATTAAAAAAAGGTAAACAAATTATAGGGAAGAAATTTGTCGAGCCACATAATTTTTTGAATAAATAGTTGCTATTTATTTCCAGGCCCCTATTTTTTTCAATGTTTAATTTCAATTCGTAAATTATAGCTGCTCCACATTAATAAGATCAGATTCTATTTTAAACTTTTGCTATAATTGAAATTTTTTATATAACCCTTAAACTTAAATTAAAGAAAAAAACAAAAAACAAAAAAAATTACTAAGTAACGGCATAGGAAAATGGGTAAGAGGCAGCCTGAGAAAAGTTCGATGTATAAAAATTCAAGTCATTTATTAATGAAGAAAAGAGCAGCGATAATAAACAATCACTAACCCAAAGAGTGCAGATAATAATATAGTAAAGTGCTAGTTTCGTAAACCAAAGGGTGCTCGTTTAAGTGAACCCGATAAGAGGCAGTGAACATATGCAATAGGAGTGAGCAAATGCCATTGTCACTTGTTAATAAGGAAGCAATTAATATATTAATAAAAGCAACGACTCCATGAAAACATTGTCTTTTAATAAGGATGACCAACAGAAAATAAAAGACACCGATTCATTTACGAAAAGACAGTATTCCAAAAGGTGTAGCGATTGATGTTTAAGAAGACTATATACAACAATTTTTTTATTTAAGACAAGCAGCGATTGACATAATTAATATATGTGAACAGTGTTTAGGGAATTTGAGAATAAGCATCTCATAAAACAGCGATTAATGATAACTGCAAGCAATAAGGCACTGTGCAAAGTCTGCGTTCGGTATTGATGAAAAAATAAGAGTATCTAAGAGTTGCCTCTATGCATACTAAAAGTGTGACTGTCTGATAAGTTATGGGTGCGATGACTTCAAAGAAATGCACGGGTTAAGTTCTAGAAACACATCAAAGATAGAAAAAGGTCAAACTTTTTTTTTTTTTTCAAATGTGTGAAAACAGTGATTTTTTTAAATTTTTTTGTGGTTTTCGACCACAAAATATGGAGATCATGAAGAACAATGCTGAAAATTTTGCAAAAATCTGTCAGGTTTTCTGATTTTTGAAATTTGGTCAATGTTACATTTTGTAGGGAACTTAGTTGCACCCTCAAAGAAGTGTCATATAATGAATTGTGACTATTTGTGAAAGAGGGGTGTCTCTTGAAGAGATTCATGAAGATATAAATATTGTATGAAGTGATGTGTTGAAGGAGTGTAATGGAATGTGAAAAGTGTGTAGACGAGGCAAGATAAATATATTTATACACTCTAAATTCAAGAGTGTGGTGTGCTTAATGCTGAAAATATAAATCAGACACAGCGAAAGTTTTGAAAGAATTGATTGCAGATTTATGATACAATAGTGAGACGATTAATAGCAGAGGAATGGACAATAAGAAGACAAATCAGATACGTATACCAAGTTGAGAAGAAAATAATGTAATATTCTTAATGTTCAGAGCAAAACAATTACAACAGATATATGAATATATTATGAAGCAGATTTGCATGTAAGGCTTATGATAGATTTGTGAAAAGAAGTCTAAGGAAAGTATGTGTTGGCGTAGCGACTATATCAACAATGAGATCCCTCTCTGCCATTAGTACATGCTTTTGGTGCGATGGTGAAATCTACATGGTATCAGAGTGCAGGTCATCGGTTCAAGTCCCTCAAACCCTAGACCCTTCATCAGTGTAAGTTCGGTTTATCAACATGGTACGAATCCCACATGGTAAAGGGTTGTATCTAGCTCTATTGTGTGGGGGGTGTTGGCGTAGCGACTATATCCATGATGAGATCCTTCTCCACCACCAGTACGTCCTTTAAAAAGGGTACGTGTATGCAGATTTGATAGAGGAAAGTAGATGGAATCAAGTGCATCAAACCTGTGAAGAATATATTGTTTATAAGAAGTGTTGGTAAAAGGAAATTAGATATCCATCATCTCTTGAAGAAGCAACATATTGAAGGTGGAATCATAATTTGGAAGTTGGTGCTTTCTAAAAGAGAGATTGGTGTCTCTCACTAAGTTGGTGCTTATTAGTGGAAGTTGGTGCTCATAAACTTAGAGGTTGGTACCTCTAGTAGGTTGGTGCCTACAAACACGGTAAATAAGAATCATACAAAAGTATTGATTTGCTATGGTTTTCTTCCATTTGGGTTCCCACGTAAAATATTCTGTTATTGTGTTCTCATATGCATAATTGTTAAATTTAGTAATTGATGCTATTGTGATGGATAAAGTTTAAATTGGTAAAATTTGTTGTTATATTGGTTCACCCCACCCCCCTCTCAGTATAACCGTGTGCTCTTCATCTAAAATCAATGATCATTCATCATAGAACATAACAATTGAGTTGAAACTTGAAATGAGAGTTCAAAGAATTAAATGAGAGTTCAAATTTTAATTTCATCAATTTAGAATTTTATACTCCTAAATATAATTCATATGGTCTTGGGGTGGAAACGTGTCCATGAGTAATGTAGAATAAATCATATTGGATTTGGTTGCTATAATTCAAAATTGGCTTTGTCTAATATTCTAGGGTTTAAATGAGAAGGGTTTGATGTGGTTTATTGCAATTGTAGATAGATAAAGGTCTCGAAACAAGTGGTCAAAATTTATGCTTGTTTAGATTCATTTTCTTTAGAAAAACTCAGAAAATAAATAAAATACAAAAGGGGAAACTACAAAATCTTTCTATCCGAATCAAACTAAATTATTCTTATGTTTTCAAACATAAATGGTCCTTCATTTGACTAAATGCATATCTGAACTTTTAAACAAATTTTGATCCACAAAACAGTAACAAAGTATTTGCAATACCCAAAATATATAGAAGAATATGTGCATAATGAGAGTTCTATTACAATTGCACAATTTAAAATGATAGTTACAAGTTAGATCCCATATTTATGTCGCTCACTTACTAGTGAACTCTTTTCAAGGAATATGCAGTAGCAAATGAATTAAAAAATGATGTACTTTATGGTTGTCGCCACTGGAAATGATTTTTCATCCTTGGGACAGTTGGGGGACGACAACATCTATGTAGCCGAAAATATGCACTGACATGACCATTTTTTTAATTTATTAATTAAATTAAAAATCATAGAGCAGTGGTTCTATGATTTTTAATTTAATTGATAAATTTAAAAAATGGTCATGTCAGTGCATATTTCTGGCTGCATAGCCAGTTCCGTTGGGGGACGGTTTGGTCGTCCCTAGTCATATTGGGGATAGTCAAAAGTTTCTGATCTTGGGGTTGACCATCCTTGCATTTTAGATGCTCATTTGAGGATGACTTGGAAACATTTTCAGTCATTCCCAAACCCCCAAAATCATTTTTGTTTCTAGTGCCTATGATTTTTTTGGGGGAAACGAGTCCCTGGGTAACATAGAATTTCAGTCAATAAAGGAAGCAAGTTGCATCTAATATTTGTGTTGAATTGATTTGTTAAATGATGATACTGTTCTTATGTCATTATTTCCATTATCTTGAATTGATTGATGATATTATGGTGTTGATAGTTGTCTAAAAGATATTCAAATGAGATTGTGTAGTCTTTGAGATGCAATTTTGTTCTACATTTATGTGTGTTGAGTTGTAGTGTATGCTAAAGACTTTGAGTTGCAAATACACTTCATCTTCATATCAAATCTGCATAATAAGTAACAAAAAGTCTTTGTGTTTTTTGTGGGCTTCTCAATTACTTAAATTTGATGGTACATTCTTAGTTATTCTTTCATTTACCTTATTGTATATTGGAGTTATTTCTCTAATTAGTATTGTAGTGAACTACATTAGTGTTGTAGGTTTGTGTTGATAGTTTATTGTAAGAACAAAACATCTAATTTAAAAAAAATAGAATATGATAAGTGTCACACTCTATTGTTAACTTAGTGTAAGTAAAGTTAGTTAATTACTTAATTGTGTTTAGTAGTAATAAGAAGGGAGCCTCCCTTTTCTGAGAGGAGATATTTTGTCTCATTACAATGTGGGTGAAATAATCATATTACAATTGGTTGAATCAAGCTGATTGAAAAATAATCACCCAATAGTTTTTGGCGACTTTGCTGGGGATACAAATATGCATCAAAAGGCCCTACAGTTTTGGTTGAAGTATACTAATATTTATTTCTTGTAATTTCTTTTGTTATAGTTTTTCATGCTTTCATTCTGGAAAAACAAAGGTATACAAATGGAACCAAACAAATGTAAAATGACTGCCCAAGGTCCTTGGATCGCAGAAGAATATTCCTAAGTTTTATGGGGATGGTAAGCAACATCTAAATGAACACATTGTTTTATTTTACATTGCATGTGGAGTTCCTGGTGTAGAAAAGGAAGATGTATCTGTGGGATTGTTCATCAAAACACTCCAAGGACTGGTTGCTAATTGGTTCTGCCATCTTGCACCATGAACTATTAAAAGTTGGCCAACTCTCAAAACCAAATTTGAAGAAAGGTTTAAGCTTGCTGAAGATGTTCATGCGTTGTTGGTTCAATTCACTCAAATGAAGAAATAATCACATGAGCCTATGGGTGATTTTATTGCCAAGTTCAACAAGCTAGCAAATATGATTCCAACTATTTCTCATCCTACAATTGAGAATTTGAAAAGCTTTTTTATCAATACACAATTGGTAGAGACAAGCTTTTTGTTAAGAAGAGTGACCCCAAATGACCTTGCAACTGCACAAAGTTTAGCCATAGAGGTTGAAGATGATTTGATACTTGCCAGAAAGATTAGAAAAGATCCAAATAGATCTAAAGGAAGTTCATGTTTGGAATAATCTTCTACAAGTGCCATAGATCCTTTGGTGCAAAAACTAGCTAATGAATTGTTAGCTCTCAAGAAGCAAATATATCAAGGTTTGTTCTCTACTCCTTTCAAAGATATTCCAAGAATAACTTATGCAAAATGTTTGTAACTATGCTGCAAGGAATCAAAGCAAGCTTCCTCCGCCACCAGAAAGGCCTACACTCAAAGCACCATCACCAAATACAATAGTGAGGTACTACAAATTTGAACAAAGTGATGTTGCTAATCTCTTCCAAGAGAAGGAAGTAGACATAGCTAGTGACTCTCATATATTGTCAGTGCACTATGAAGAATCTATTGAAAGAGAATACAAAACTATGTGGGATACCATGGGGAATAAACAACAAGAGTATGAATGCCACTTTGACAAGTTGTTGGTCAATCAAAATTTCAACGAGGATAGCCATATCTTGAGCTATGAAAAGATGGATATGCATGAAGATATTAGTCTAGTTGAAAAAGATGAAAGGAATGAATCTATATTTCAAGGTACGGATTTTGAAACTCTTTCAGTTTTCCAAGAAAAGAATCATTAAATTGAACATATTATGCATGAGGAAGATAAGAGGGAACTTGATGAAGACCTTTCCACAAACATAATAGAGAAGTTTTCTAAAAATATTCATGACAACTCAACATCTCTCAAATCTAAAGTTTGTAAACAATATTATATAGTGAAGAAATGCAACCATGTTTTCATTTGAATTACATGAGGTAACTTATCCCAGTCAACATGATGTAGTGGCTGAAGAAGTTGTTGATAAAGGTGGAGCTGACAAGAAGAATTCTGAATTTGTCCTTTCAAGGGGATATCCAAAAATACATCTATCTTGGTAGGTTGGATTAATTTTCCTTTCAAATAAGTGCAGTTGCACAAAGTTGAGTCTTGTTTTTTCCTGCAAGTGTAGAAGCACGTCATTTTAGTTAGTTGTGTCATCGTTTTTGTCTTTTTGTGTCTTTTTGTCATCAAACTCATAGCCCAAAGGATAGATAAAGGCACTTAGAGTTCTGGATTCTTCTCCCTTGCATCATTTCAATGATTGAAGGAAGCTCCTTAGTTAGAGCTAACTGTTACGATTTTAGCTCACTGAAATCATGGAATAAGTCCTATAAAACTTGTTTTTATTGTATCCTACATCCTCTAAGCACACATATCGAGACAATATTCAATTTCCCTCATGTGTAGTTCAATCCCTAGAAAAAAATTCAATCGAATGCTCTTCTTGTCTCGTTGTTTTTGGAAATTTTTTATTTTTTGGGAGTTAGAAAAATTCCTTCTCATGCAGTATCAACTTTTTCTCCACCTTTGTACATGATTTTCACTGCAAGTTGCATTTCAGGTTTTAAAACCCAAATTGCTAGCCACCCACCTCATATTTTGAAAATCGGGGTTTTGAAACTTGATTTGCATCACGTATATCACCAATCTAATTGTTAATAAAAATTTAAAACCTTATTTGCACTATTCATGGCATGCAAATTGAGTTTTAAATTTTGATCTACACTTCCTTGGCTAAACACATGCATCTCTAAGATCTAAATCGGGTTTTAAAAAATAATTTACACCATTGATCTAGCACCTTCCTCACTTGTAAATAAGGTTTTAAAACTCGACTTACAACCTTTTCATCGCATACGAAGTGCACATCAAGTTTTAAAACCTGATGTGCATCACTTTCACCGCTATCTACAAAGTGCACATCGGGTTTTAAAACCCTACGTACACCTTGACCGTTGCATGTCCTTTCATACTTGTTAATTGGGTTTTAAAACTCGATTGGCAAGTCTTTCACTGCACAACACTTAAATGCAATTCAGGTTTTAAAACCTGAACCACACCTTTTACATTTTGTTCTACCCTCATGTAGTTTGGGTTTTAAAATTTGAACTGCACTTTTTTGTGTGCGCTACCCAAATTATGCAGAATTATCAGTTTTCTCTGCCATTGCATGGAGCATGTCAGAATTTTTCTAACTTTGGGAAATACTTGATTTTAGATGCTAGATCCTTCTCTAAACTATCTCCAGCTACACATGAGACTAGAAGACTCTGAAGTACAAGCTACCTAGCAAAGATATGAAGACTCCTTGGTGAAGAATTTTGGCAACAAAAATGTGTCTTCAGACACTCAGTTTATTCTACATATGCATTATGTAATTTGCTGATGACATTTTACATGTAATTTGTTTATGAAATTTTATATGTAATTACATGTAACAACAACACAAAGTCCAAAGTAAAATAGGATTTTGTTGTTGAATTAGTTACAATTTTTCTTCTTTTTGCTCATATGCTCTCCTCTATATAGACGAGGGGGCTCCTTTGTAAATTTTATCTTTTAGCATATCCAACAAAACTCGGTTAGTTTATAGAGCATTTTAAAACTTTACTTTTGAAGTGCAAATCAAATTTTGATCAATAAAGGAAGCAAGTTGCATTCAATCTATGTGTTGAATTGAGTTGTTTTATTATGACAATATTTTTATGTCAATATGTTACATTATCTTGAATTGATTGATGATATTGTGGTGTTGATAGTTGTCTAAAAGAGAATCAAATTAGATTTTGTAGTCTTTGAGTTGCACTATTGAGTTTGGAAGTTGTGTTAAGTGTTTAAAACTAGAGATAAGTTGGAGTCTTTGAGCTGCAATTTTCTTCTACGTCGATTTGTGTTAAGTTGTATTGTATGATGAAGACTTTGAGCTGCAAATATACTTTATCTTTGTATAAATTATGAATAAGAAGTAACAAAAAGTCTTTGTTCTTTTTGTGGGCTTCTCGATTACTTAAATTCACCGGTATACTCTTAGTTATTCTTTCGTTTAGCTTATTGTATTAAATTGTAATATTCTAATTGAATCATTTTCAAAATAACATCAATGACATTTTCTAATAAGATATTGAAAGATATTTATGCTGTTAGTTAGTTTTCTTTATGAAAAAATTACAAATTTCATCAAATATTTGATTAAAAAACATTCAATTTCGATGTAGAATAACACTATAATAAATATATTTTAATCTCAATTAATATTTAGGAAGCATATTTAAAACAATAAATTAGAATATCAAGTGGAAGTATAACTATACACACAAATATATTCAATTTTAAATAGAACTATAGAAAGCATAGTCAATTTTAAAAGCACACCTCAAAAACCAAAAGTCAAAGCCATAGATTTGCTCATTTCCCTTATAAAATTACAAGTGAAGAAATTTACAAAGAAGAGAAAATACACATAACACACTATTTACGAGGAAAAACCTTGGTAAAATTATACCAAGAAAAAAACTATGGGCAAATATCTTTTTTTTTCGCTCTTGTTTTAGTTTTCCGTCCTCTATTTCATTTCTTTATTTGTATGTCCTTTAGTTCTTTGTGGTTTTTTCATCTTTTCTTGTTTATTTTATTTCTTGTTTCCTTTCTCTTTTCTTTATTTATTTATTTCTCTTGATGTGTGTGTCTCCTCTCTCTCTCCGCTCTCTCTTCTTTTTATCGATTCTTGTTCTTCTTCCTAACATCATTTGGCATTCTTAAGCTCTCTCATCCTGATGATGGATCATTGAGTATGATCTGAAATGTTGATGATAAAATACATACACAATCTTATCCAGAAGAATAGATATAAGATCATGGATTCTGGAAATTTATCATCATTAGTTACAACAATGTTCAAATCTTATCTCCAAACATGACTTCGAGTTGCATATAGCAACTGAGTTGTAGAGTCTTAATTACATACCAATTACTAAATTCAGTAAGTATGACTCATACAACTACATGCACAACACTTTTTGAATTTGACTTTAATGTTAAGTCACCAAAATGACTTAGTATTTATAGTAAGTTGACTCATAAAAACCTTCTATTTATATTAAGTTGACTCATAACAACTTTCTATTTATAATAAGTCCAAAACAAATTCTCGCCTTTGGTAGATGGCTTCATTGTGGTCAACTCCAGACTTAACCAAATAAGGTGGAATCTCCATGATGAATCAACCAAATAAGGTGGACTCTCCACGATGAATCAACCAAAGCTAGTGCACTCTCCATGATGACTTTGCATTCCAACATTTTCTGCTGGAGTAAAAATCATTCATAATCTCCTATTATGCAAGAAACACAAATTTCAATGTATTGTGAATCTACTTGAAGTATTTATTTCTCCACCTCTCTCTTATCAAAATAAAAGAAGACAACGACAATTAGAAAACCTAATCCATATAATCATCCTACTCCAATTTGATACAAGGGAATCTACTCGCTCTCCTCTTCATCTTTATTTTCACCATCACTTACAGAAGGGGGAGGTGCACATTTTGGCCATGAAAAAAATCTTTGAAAGTGGGCACCCCTGCAAATTTGGATTTCTAGAATATGAATTATTTTCAAATGTGATCATTTTTCATCCTTGAGGTATACTTCGACAAATATTGTTGATTGACAAATTTTTATATGCTAAATAACTCAGGCATTGAAGTTCTGAAGGAATATTTCCAGAAAACATGTTTTAAGAAACATCCAATGATTCAAATCCATTCATATTTCTCAAAATTTGTGGAATAATTCCACTAAGATTCTTCTTGGACAGATTTAGAAACTTCTAACCCTTCAACTTTCCAAAATCAAGAAGAGCATTTCCATTCAATTGATTGTTGGAGAGATCTATGTCAGTGAGTATGGATATAATATATGCATAGTATAGTTTTGTACCTTTCAAAGTTATATTCACTCCACCAAAAGAAGAGTTCACAACTACATTAACATCTACTAGTGCAGTATGCAACACACAACCTTCATCTCTTGCTACAACAATTACTCATAAAGATGCAATGTTGTGTGGAATAGAGCTTGATAAATTGTTGGAGGAAATGTCTAAAATTTGGAGCTACTTCAAGTTGTTAATTTCTAAAAGAACGCTACTGTTGAACTGATTGACCTTCATGACCAGCACTTCAAAGAGATGAAATATTCTCAATTGACTTTGAAATATGTCCTATGAATTTGTTATGCCCAATATCAAGTACTTTCAAAGTTGTATAATTGGAAAATGAGGAAAGGAAGGTTCTACTCAGCTAATTATTTTTTAGCAACAAGGACTTGATGCGAGACAACATGATTATCCCTTTAGGAACCCTTCCTAGTAGACTATTACCTCCTAAATTTAAATCTTCAATATTTTATCCATCTTTGATTAAACACCATGAAATCATTCCAGCTAGCTTGTTGTTTTCAAGATTTAACTTTACCCTTACAAACAAATTGTACAAGCTTGGAGAAATGTTGCAACTAAGCAACTAAACAAATTATCATTGAGAATCAATATAAGATGAGGCCATCAGTACAAAAAAATTTCATGTGAGGGAGGCAATGTACTTTTTGGCCATATATAAAGTATGTATCCATTAAATGCATTACTAGATACATTGAAGACAAACTTCTCAGTCAGACCATTTGGGAAAATGGAGCCATGCTGATGATTCTGTGAGAGATTTAGTTTATATAAGGAAGTCATAACCCATAGTCAAGAGGGGATTTCTCGAGCAATACCATTTTTAGATAATTCCAAGGAAGACAATGAGAACTAAGCTGAAATCCATGGTGGAATTTTCCCTGCCATTTGACATGAAGCAAGTTCTAACACAACGAGCAGGAAGTTGGGAATCTAGGATGTACTAATTTTCAGTGTGCAATTGGACAAAGATAAATATTATAATTTTATAAGGTTATAAAAGAAATTCTCTAAAATTTTGAGCTCATGGTTTAGTGAGAGGTAGAGAGTTTGAATAGAGGATGGTAACACCCAAGAAGGGGCACTTTAATTGGATCTATTATAATCGGTGTAGAGGTCAAAAAGGGAAGACAACCCTACAAATGACAAGGGAAGAGTCCCACCCAATTGGTTGAAGGAAACATCCAAGTATTGAAGAAAGGGGAGGTTTCCCCTTGTTAACAAAATTTGACCACTTAATCATTTGCTTGAAAGGTAGAGAAATCTCAAAAAAGAAAGATTGTTCAAACAAAATAGCAGGTTTGCACTTAGTCAATTTCCTTAAAAACTAAGTAAAAACGTATTTGTGAGCATACAAATGCTAAGGGGTAATACCCCACTCAATCCATTGCCATCTATGGTCATTTCAAAGTGTCTCTTGATGTCTACTTAGAGATGTCCTAGTTACCATGCACTACAACCACCTCAAAAATTGGCAATACTTATGCACAAATGTCCAATAGTTGCTCAAATTTACCAATACTTAAGCATTAATTTTGTAGAAATCGCTCAAAAATTCTAACTACTAGAGGTACACACAAATAATCTAGCAGTCACTAGAAGTTCTAACTACTCAAAGTATAACTAGACAAATATTGGTACATGATATATTTATTAATGGGCTCTTAGTAAATTTTTTTTATTTCTTTAAAATTAGTAATTATAAAATTGGGTTGAGTAAGAAATGAACCATAATTGAAACATAAATAGTAACTGGTGCCCTTCCCTTAATTTCTTGGATATTCATTTTTCACAGTATAATTTCTTAACAAAAATAACCTCTTTTATAAGCAATGTTTTTTTTTTTTTCTTTCGGTAAAAGGCCTAAGCCATAGAAATTTTATTATTTTTAAATTTAAAGATACATAAAAACCCCGCTCAGTGCAGGCGCTGGTAGGAAAGAGCGAGGTCAAGAAAACCTCCAGCCTTGCCTGCGACTATAAGTCCTGTTACTAATACATAAGATTCATGGGCATACCCACAACTCGTTAATTGACGAGATTTCGTTCATAGATACATGCATTTAGTGGGCATACCCACTATTGGAATGACTGTGTTTTCCTTGTTTACACTT